>NCQT01077187.1:7539-24100 GCA_002740465.1 Stenocereus thurberi | reverse complement strand
GACACAATAGTCGTTCTATTGAAGACATTGGGTGCGTGGCACTTCGATATATCAATTCATGGAAGTAGAAAACAGGTTCAATGCAAGTTTTGTGGTGAAGTGATAAGAGGTGGTATAACACATTTCAAGCAAAATTTAGCTCAAAACATAAGCGACGTTGCTCCTTGCCCGGACATCTCTACCAAAGTCAAAAGAGACATGATGAAATTATTGCAAGAATACAAAGAGAAAAAGAGACAAAAAAGAAGGATCACTGGAGATTTGCAAAATGAAATAACATGATCATTTACCTGTAATGATTATGTTGATGACGATGAGGAGGAGGATGATAAGCTAGCACATGCTAGATATCAAAGTTTGGAGCAACACCAGTTTGAACATGAACCACAAGTCTACAGAGCAAGCAGGGGTACATATTACAATGAAGGAGGTAGTAGTCGACCACCAAATGTTCCCGAAATCCATCAATCAACAATTGTTCAAGCAAACAGCTTAAGAGGATCAAGGGATATGTCATATGAACAAATGTCAACCCTTGGTGCTAAACTTAGAGCTATTGAGGCGGAGCTTGAAAAAGATTGAACTAGGACAAAACAATCTAAAGTCAACTCAAGTTGGTTGAACAGCGACAAAAAACAAAATGCTTAAAGCATTTGGAAATTGGGTTGTAAATACCAACATGTTGGTTACTATGGTAGAATATGTATATGCTAATCCGCTCCTTGAAACTATTCATGAAGCTGGCCTTGATGTAAGAGCTCCTTCCTCTTATGAACTCTTATATGTTTATACCAGAAGCTACAAAGGAAATTAAACAATAGATATCTAAATTTGCCCCCAAATGAAAAGAAAGAGGTGTCTCCATAATGTATGATGGTTTTCATCCAATATGACCAGATTGAAACTCATTAATTTTCTTATTTACTCAAATGGATTATTGTCTTCTATAAATCAATTAATGCATCATATGTACAACGTAAGGGTGCTGATTACCTCTTCAAACTCATAAAAAAAGTAGTAGAAGAGGTTGGTCAAGAGAAAGTAGTGCAAATAGTGACTGACAATGAAACTCTAATGAAAACTGCAGGGAGAACATTAATGGAATAGTTCCCAAAACTTATACTGGACACCGTGTGCGACCTATTGTCTAGATCTCATTTTGGAGGACTTTGCTAATTTGATCACATCGGGGGCATTATAAAGACAGTAAGGATGATCTCAAACTACATTTACAAATATGATTGGGCTGCGAACTATATGAAGAAGTTTACAAATAATCGAGACATCGTAAGACCTAGTAAACCTAGGTTTGTGACAAATTTTGTCTCTGTTAGAAGTTTGATATGACATAAAACTGTCTTGAGAGACATGTAGAAGTCACCTAAGGCCGAGGAAGACAAAAGATACAGCCGCAAAATAAGTGCGTCAACTCGTGCTATCATCAACCAAAGACGTATTGTCATTTTGGAAACATGCTGATAATGTTCTCAAACTATTTGAACTTCTTGTCAAGGTATTGAGATTAGTTGATGGGGATGAAGCCTACCATGGGCTTCATATGTGAGGGAATGGAATGAGCCAAGGTAGCTATTGATAAAATGCTTAGGTGTAGCAAGAAATATGATGCAATCATTAACAAAAGATGGAACTTCCTGCATACTGATTTGCATGCTGTAGGTATTGGATTAATTTTCTAATTTTATTATCGTGTTTATATCTTTTACAACATAATTTATAGATTGTACGTTTTGTTTTCTTGATGGATAACCCCTTTATTTTTTTTAGAAGGATATTTCTTTAATCCCCAAAACATGTATAAACAAAGGCAAGATTAGGAAGACAAAGAGGTGAGAATTGGAGCCTAGAATTTAATAATAAGGTTGGCGGCAGATGTCGATAAACAAATAAAAGCAATGTAACAGGTTGCATGGTAGAACATATGCCTCATTATTAATTTAATAATTTATCTTGTACATAATATTTCATGAACATTAACATTAGCATAAATATGCAGGTATTTCTTTACAACGATAGGATGAACTCTTATGGATCATCTATAGCTCAAAGGGTAGTGACATCATTAATGCTAGATGATCACAATTTATTCATACACATACACATATATAATTATATATATTAAATTTTGAAGTTTGAAGTTTCATTATCTAAGATTCAAGCAAATGTATTTGATGAAGCTGAATGGTGGACACTTCATGGTGGATGTGCACTTGAACTCCAACGAATCACCGTTAGAGTGCTAAGTCAAACAACTTTTGCCTCTAACTGAGAAAGAAATTGAAGCATGTTTAGTTCAGTGTGCACAAAGGCAATGAATAGATTGAGTTATAAGAAACTCGATCTCATTGTTTTCCTTCATTATAATCAAAAATTGAAATTGAGATGTTCAAGACAAAGGACTAAGGAAGAACTCACTGAGTCTATCAACTTGGATTACATATTTGGTGATGATAATCCATTAAATCCTTAGGTCTCAAAAAAGGAGCAACCAGTTTTTGAAGGAGATGACTTGAATTGATTGAATCTTGATGACAATGAGGTCAATGCCAACATTGAAATTGAGGATGATGATGATTTGCAACCTTATGTAACCCCTCTATTTTGCTCCAATGTTGACCAACAGGTACAACATATATACAACAGTGAATATGAGTTGGAGGGATACTTTTCGCCTTCATGTAGTCATGATGGAAGTGGAGGTGGAGGAGATGGAGGAGATGGAGGTGCGAATGAGATGGGTGCTTCTAATTCCTCTAGGCCATCGATTAATTACTTCAGTGATCTTGGTTGTGGTGCCACTCTTGAAGATGACCGAAGAAGTCGAAATTCCCCAGATGAACAACTAAGGGATCGACGTAAACTTATCATTGCCTAAGAAAAGGTAAGGAACCCGTTCAACCATATGGTTATCCAACTGCCGCATATATGGGTATGCATTTTTCTAAAAAATATCATCAAGTTTTACAGGGCCCGGTCTATTTTCTTCTTCAGGTGGCTATGACATATATGGTGGTGTCTTAAACAATTATGAATATAAGTCAACATATACTAATTGTCCTCCACTATCTTATCCTTCAAATGAGCCATGATTTGTTGAACCTGACTCAAGTAGAAGACATCTAGATAACCTTCTAATCATCAACTAGGGGACTATTAATTATAGGGATCATTATTATTATCATCCCACCTTTTATAGCAGTGATTCAACTTTGAGTGATCAATCTTGGGTGAATTCAATAGCATCATCAATTTTCTATCCGTAACAAAAGTCATATGGTGTTGATCAGAATAATAATGACACTTATCAGGCACCTCCCCATCATTATTTTGGTGGTGATCAATTTTTATCTGTTATGGATTTTATATATGGGTTTATACCCAATGTACAATAAGATAGCCAGTGTATTTTATCTTTTATGGACTTTATAGCTTGGGAATATTTAAACTATTTTTATCATCTACCATTTATAGTTTTATATACTATGTGTGGTGTTATAATTTCCGTCAAAGTTATCTTAAATTATTTTGTTTAATTATTGTGAAAATTAACCCATTATGTTAACATAAAATGAAAAAAGTAATATTTTAAACCAAACTTAATATAGTTCCACCTAGCATATTTTTTGTTGGGAATAAAAAAGCAAATCGTGTTCTAAAAGTTTAAAATCTAAGACTGTTGATTTTTTCCCCTTAAAAAGGGTTAGCACTTAGCCGATTTGTCCCAATTCTCAAACTCCATGAGTCCAAATATTTTGTTTCAACAAAGATTAAAACAAACAATTGCCAATTTCTAAAAATAAAAAAACTAACTAAACACTTAGCGATATGATAATGAAACCTCAAACTTTAAAATTAATTACTGGGCACTAGTGGGTAATGGTTATGAATTGTTTTTGTCTATATATATTAACAAAAATTATGTTACTAATAGAATTACTTACATAATTGTAGTACTAAAATACACAAATACAAATTCAAATGAAAACTAACTATGCAAACCCATTCATACTGTGACGACCCGGATCCGTTCCATGGTATGTGTATCATAATGCTTCCACGACACCGCGACCGAAACCGCAAATGTGACCTAATCCGCTTTTGAATCACTATTTCTTACTATGAAAGGGACTAATATGAGGACTCTTACCATTCATAATTAACCCTTTATCCAACGTTCTTGGATTTGCTTATGAATTCTTAGATATCCTGGTGTGTATACACTATTTATTTTAACTCAAATAATAGTGTTAGGGCTTAGCAAAGTAATCTTTGCAAATGTCTTACCTTTGTCCCAAAGTTTAAGAGGATTATCTGAGTAAAGTTCTTTGCATAATTCTTCTTATTGTTCCATAATTTGCTCTTTAGCATATTACTCAAGTAGTAAGATTCTCAAGGGTATGTTACGTTGTGTGGAGATCATATTCTCACCACACTAGTTGTGTGTAAACTCAATCTTCTGATGAGTGTATATTTTATTAAATTTATCAATAGGGACCAATTGATCATTTGTCTTGAACAATATTTGGCTTGTGGTCTGTGGGCTTAGAGAATATAGCATTTGAAAATTATTTCCAATAATCATATTATGGGAGAGTTGATCAACAACCCATAGAACTAGTTTAATGTATGGGATAACCTCCTATTGCTTCATGATGACTTATTATACTTATGAAAATATTCTCGGTTTTTTTCCACATAAATTTTGATCTTTTTTCGATACAGACAGAACAACCACTGTCAATGTAACAACACAATTCATATCTATTTTATCTCTTCAGATATATATTTATTCGGATATGATAAGTGTGTAGGGTTGTTTGCTTGCATTTCTTAGGAGATTGTGTGTTTTAGGGGTTGATTTGCTCGCATATTCTCGTTTTATGCTTGGACATGCTTCTTTGGTGTATTTTACAAGTTTTAAGATCTTTTGACTCGACGGTGACCATTAGATGAATGCAACTTGACTCATTACGGAGGTGCCCCCAACCTATATGCTTGTGGGAAGAAGATAAAAGAAAGAAGATTTATCTAGAGAGCACCATGACCGTGATGGGCTCTCAACTACTGAACTCTTTGCCTTCCTCTGATTGTGATGTTGAGATTGATCGAGTTCTTCTATTTTAATGGTTACTCGGCTGCTTGAAGGACATCCCTCACTCATTCTTTCTCCCAACTCACTTAAAAATTCATCATTTCCAATCCTTTTGGAGCAATAGAAGAATCAAGGGAAGGAATTCACAAGTGGAGGCTTGAAGATTGAAAGATTGCTGAAGAGTTTTCCATTTGTTGCTAAGCATACTTCTCCCCTTACTTCTTGAACTCCTTTTGATTTGTTTGAGTTAGATTACTATTGAGTTTGAACTATTTTGATCTAGTCCTAGTTAGGTGCGAGCAGCTTTCTAGTCTAAGGATTTGTTAGCCAAGCAATGATGATGGATTCCTAATTTTTTCAAATCTGGTGCTTTATCATATTGGTTTATTCAATCTGCCTTGTGTTGCCAAATGAATGTGAGTGATTTGGCCACTGTACTTGCATATATGTAGATAGTTGGTTGAAATACCGAAAGGAGAAACCCACTATTAGATCAACAAGATTAGACTTAATTTTGTGATTCTTGAAAGAGGATTACATGTTAAGAGGAAAAAGTGATAAATCAAGATCTTAAACTTGGACTAACATAAGAGCCTTTGAAAGAATAGTGGTTAGATTAGTTTAAGTGATTCGATTAATTTCAAAAGAAACGGCTAAATTCTATTTGTTTATCATCATTTGAATTAGCGAATTTATTTAATTCACAAATCTATCTCATTGAAAGTAAAAACAAATCCCTATATGTCCATTATTGATTGATTTCTTAATTTACAATATAGAAATTCACTAGGTTAGATAAACAATCACTCGACTACTTAATCCGCTTAGCATTTGAGTTAGGAAAACTTGATAGATTGTGTTGCTCTTTGTGGGATGGTATTGAATTTTTACTACAACACCCGTGCATATATGGTGAGTGTCAACATATAAATGCTATTAGGGTTAGTTCAATGGCTTCATAACATACCTCCATAATCATATTTTTTATTAACTCATTTTTATAAATTGGCTTACTAATGGTCCTTGTTTTGTACATGATGAATTTTCTATCCAGAGTCATACTTCGATCTACATTATGTCTTACGGATTCAAAACTCATTCTACTCATTTCACTAGCCATGTCAATTATATCATCTTCTTTAACTTATTTAGTTGTTGAAGATCTTTCTTCCCAAACTAATCTTGCAGTCACGCTTCTTAATAAGTAGGGTTCAATGGTAGTTTTTTCATTCTCATTGATTTTTATTACATTCTTCTTATTGATTTTTGTGCTATTGGTAAAGCTAGATATTCAAGGCCTATTGATTTTTATCTCTTGCCAATTGGATTTTATCCTTTAATTTTTTTTTTTTTTTGGCATTTGAGTACATTTTTAAATTTTTCTGCCTTTATTATGGTTATCTTAGTCTTTAGATCTATAATATTATCTAAACTGCAGATTATTTTCCAAAATATCTTTAGTGGGCAACCTACTCTCTTCATATCTATCTGTTCGAAATATTTTTATCTTAAAGGATAGGAAGTTTTTGACAAATTTATCTTTTAGGCTCACATGATGTCTATGTTAGTAATTGAATCCTACTGAACCATTACACAAATTGGTCTTGATCCCTATGATAATTTGACTATTAAATTTGGTATGCCTAATATCACAAAGAAAAGCATAAAGATCGATATCTTTGTTATAATATTGTAATGGTGCAATTTGGACTTGGACACTTCTAACTCGGATATACATGTACTTTCTATCCTTGTTATACTTAAAGATATTTTCCCAATTAACATATAATGCCTTGACCCCTTCTCGGGTCTCCGATAGTTACTAGGAATAGGTTTAAGGATCATCGACTAGCCCTATGAATTGCCGTAAGCCTTTTTGGCATGTTTTGTCTTTGCTCACACACTACCGGGGAAACTTCCTAGGAGGTAACCCATGCTAAGATTTCTCCATAACAAGCACATTTAACTGTGAAGTTCTTAAGAGTGGTTTCCCGAAAAGGAAGGTGCACCTTTGGTTATATAAGTACTTACTTCAAATCCTTTAAGTCAAACTCGGGGTGTTCTATAACAAGATTAACTTCTCCCATGTCATATTCACAATCTTTTATTTCTAAATTCCCTTCCATCATTTAACATACATACTTACTCTTAATTGAAAGATGATTTTTTTTATAAATTATTTTTTACTCCCTTGAGTCACAAATTGAATAATTTTGATGAAAGAATATTAGTATAGATCAAGAGAAGATTTCTCTAGCATATATATCAAATATCTTGCCAAAATAATATTATATTATTATGATGTGATATTTGATCTCATTAAATACGTAATCAAGATAAGATTCTAATTGATTATAATAAATATTTTAGTAGGATACTATATGGGTACCACAAGGAACCAGACTACCTAACATTGTAGCTAGTGATTTTGAATTCAGATATAAGGTCAAAAATGGAAGAAAGGTTTAAATTTTTGTTTTGTCAGTGTGCCTGAAATCTGGACAAGACCTATGGTATGTTGATAGTGGATGTTCAAGACACATGAGTGAAAATGCCTCTCTATTCACTGAAATTAAAAAGAAAGGACATAAAAGTGCTACTTTTGGTAAAATAGTTGGCATTGGAAAGATTGGTAAAGATCCGTCTAACTCCATTGATAATATCTATCTTGTTGATGGTTTAAAATTCAACCTCTTAAGTATATCTCAATTATGTGATAAGGGAAACCTCGTAACGTTCGACTCAACTCATTGCATTGTTAAAAATAAGAAATCTCAAAAAATTACCCTTTATGGACCAAGAATAGAAAATGTTTATGCAATAGACATTGACAATGTCCCGTCACATAATTTATCATGTTTTAAAGCCTCACATCATGAGGAAGACTAGCTATGGCGTCAAAGACTAAGACATGAAAGCATGCATATAATTAAAAAATTAGCTAAAAATGAATTGGTACGGGGTCTTCCGATATGTAATTTTGAATATGATCACATATGTGATGCTTGTGCTAAAGGAAAACAAATGCGCAGTACTTTTAAGTCAAAGAACAATATTAGCACATCCATACCATTAGAACTCCTCCATATAGACTTATTTAGGCCCATACCTATACAAAGCTTAGGGCACAATAAATACATTCTTGTGATTGTTGATGATCTTGTTTCACATGAGTCTCTTTTTCAAAAGAAAAGAATGAAGCTTTCAAAGAATTTTCAAAACTTTGTAAACAACTACAAGTTTTCAAAAACTCACCAATCATATTCATAAGAAGTGATCACGGTGGAGAATTTGATCAAAAAGAATTTACAGAATTTTGTAATAATCACAGAATTGCTCATAATTTTTCAGCACCATGTATACCTCAACAGAACGGTGTAGTAGAAAGAAAAAATCACACTTTAGAGGATATAGCATGCACTATGATGTGTGAAAGTAATGTTCCTCGAAATTTTTGGGCTGAAGCAGCAAACATCGCCAAATTATGTCCTAAATCGATGTTTAATTCGACCAATTTTGAAAAGGACTCCTTATGAATTATTTAAAGGTAATCGACCTAACATGTCTTATTTTTAAACTTTTGGATGTAAATGTTTTGTTCATAACAATGGCAAGAATAATCTAGGAAAATTTGATGCTAGAAGTAACGAAGGAGTATTTGTAGGATATTCTACGCATAGTAAAGCATATAGAATTTATAATAAACACACTAACAATATCAAAGAAAGCATCCATGTAATCATTGATGAATCTAATAATGGTGTGTTAAGTGGCTCTATAGTACAACATCTTAACTTAAACAAGTATAATGACAATAAAGAAGAAGTGCCAAAGAGGTAGATTCTGTTAATGAGCACCCACAAGAACCACACCCCATCCCAAATCTACAAGAAGGCACCCCATCCCAAAAAGAAGAGGGGTCCACAAATGAGAAAAACTCTCCACTTGATGTGACACAACTAGAAGTAACTCAAAGGCACTTTAAATATAAGTCATCTCACCCAATGGACAACCTCTTAACAGATATATCTACAGGGATAAGAAGTTGCTCATCTTCGCATAATTTTTGTGCATCCTTTGCTTTCATATCACAATAAAACCAAGGAATCACCTAGAAGCACTAAGCAACTCGCATTGGATAAATGCTATGCAAGATGAATTAAATCAATTTGAAAGAAATCAAGTATGGAAACTTACAACTCGACCGAAAGAGTACCCAGTAATATAAACAAAATGGGTCTTTAGAAACAAATTAGATGAAACCGGAAATGTTATAAGGGATAAAGCAAGATTAGTGGCTAAAGGATATGACCAAGGAGAAGGTATTGATTTTGATAAACCTTTTGCCTCTGTTGCACGATTAGAAGCCATATGCATACTATTAGCATTTGTCTCACACATGAACATTAAACTTTATCAAATAGATGTGAAATGTGCCTTCCTAAATGGATACTTACAAGAAGATGTTTATGTGGAACAATCTCCTGGTTTTGACAAGCCAGACTTTCTTGATCATGTCTTCAAACTTCAAAAGACTCTTTATGGCCTAAAACAAGCTCCTAGAGCCTAGTATGAGCAGCTAAGTACATTCCTCTTACAACATGGCTTTAAAAGAGGAAACATTGATAAAACTTTGTTTACTAAAACAAAAGAACATGATTTTATAATTATCCTAATTTTTATATATGATATACTTTTCGGAGCTACAAACAACTATCTTTGTGAAGTATTTTTAAATCTTATGAGCAAAGAATTTAACATGAGTATGAGGGGAGAGTTAACCTTTTTCCTAGGCCTTTAAATCAAACAGTGTAAAGATGGAATTTTCCTTAATCAAAGCAAACATGTTAATGAGCTCTTAAAGAAATATAAAATGGATCAAGCTAAACATGCTAGGACACCTATGGCTACAAATGAAAAATTAGATCTTGACAAAGATGGCAGACCTATCAGAAAGAAGGTATATCTAGGAATGATTGGATCCTTGCTTTATCTAATTGCTATCGCCCTGAAATCATGTTTAGTGTATGCTTATGTGCTAGATTTCAAGCTTCCCCTAGGGAATCTCATCTTACCTGTGTAAAAAGATTGTTTTTGATATTTAGCTAGAACTAAAAATCTAGGACTATGGTATCCTCGAGGGGGAGATCTTTCTTTAGTAGGATATACTGTTGTGGAATATGTAGGATATAAAGTAGACAGAAGAAGTACGTCAGGCACTTGTCAATGTCTTGAACCAAGCTTAGTTTCTTGGCATTCTAAGAAACAAAATTCCATAGCACTTTCAATGGCAGAAGCTGAATATATTACCGCCAGTGCATATTGTGCATAATTACTTTGGATTATACAACAGTTACATGATTTAGGCATAAATCTCAAAGGAATACCAATAAAATGAGACAATAAAAGTGCCATTAATCTCACAAAAGTCCGGTTCAACCCTCTTGCACCAAACATATTGAGGTACGTCATCACTTTATTAGAGACCATGTAGAAAAAGGACATATTACATTAGAATTTGTGCCTACAGATCTTCAATTGGCCGATATTTTCACAAAACCACTTAGTGAAGATCGTTTTAATTTCATTCATCAGGAACTTGGAATGTTGAATTTTGATGCATAAATAGAGGGAGAGCCCTCTCTTAAGAGTAATATAGTTCTTGAAGCAAATTGCAGGAATCACAAATCTCCTAGTCAAGACTTTGAAAAAGAGGTCCCAACCATGACAATATTGATTGTCCAGGTACGAGACCTTTAGACTGGATTCAAACATTACGGCTTGAAAATTCAATTTTTGAGCCTTGCAATGAATCTAGCACAAAACAAATTTGAGCAAAATCTATTAAAGAACATTAATTAATAATTTATCTTCAATTGACATTTTTTTTTGAATCTCTCTTGGGCAAAAATTATTTCAATCAACTGTGCCCCATAAAAAAATTGAGTTTCTTTTTTAGAAAGGTCATACCAAGCGTGCCATAAACTTGTCAAACTTCATATTTGCTTCATAATATGCTCGACGTAGAGTTTTTCATTTTGTTCCTCTTTGAACTTCGTCCTTCGTCCTCTTGAAAAACTATATATCAATTTTTGTTAAAAATAAAAATACATTATCAATTCTTCCACAATTTTTCTTTTCTCTCTCCCCCGGCATCATCCTTCTTGATTTTTTTAATTTTTTTCATTCTTTCCTTTATTAAATGCTGTAGTAATTTTATTCTTCCCAACCTTCCCTCTTTGTTAATTTTTCCCTCTTCTCTTTTTTTGCAGATACCTTACACGGAGTATATAATTTTCTTTCCAAACATTCTTTTTCCTATCATTTTTTTTTTGGCCTGACAACTTCTCTGTCTCCCCTTAATTTTTCTCTCTCCTCTCTTTTGGGAAATATCATGCAAGCAGCACATACTTTGGCCTTAATCGCATATTCTTTATTTTCTTTTCTTCTTAACTCTAACTCTTGCCCATAATTAGAGAAGATATTCCTCAATTTTATTCTACTCTCCAAAGATTCATTGCGTCATACTCTTGTATGTCAAAATATATGATTCTCCTATGATATTCTTTCCTAACTAGCCAATATTTAAACAATCTCCTTCCAAACTTGCAAATATATTGCTCTTGGCTTAGCTTATATAAATATGTCTTCATGCTTTCCTTCATCATCCTCATATTGATACCTTGGAAGTTCCATCACGCTCCTAAAATCTCTTCAAAGAAACATGCTCCATTATCCCCAAATAGAGCCTCGCTCCCTTGTTCTATTCGAAAACCCTCACCTAGGGCTACTCGAACCACCCTGCTTCGTTGCAGCCTTTGCATCACCATTCCTCCTCCAAACCCGCTAATTAAGCTCTCAGATCTGCTTATGAAAATCGATCCGCCCTTCCCACCTCCTTCACCACCCTACACCGTGCTCCCCCGGAATGTCGCACCACCTACCTTATTATTGGCTCCTTCCACTCTCTTTGCATCTTACATCATGACCAACTAGTCCATACTAATACAAAGTTTAACTTACTTCTCTAAACTTCAGTTTGTAGTTGAGCAAAACAAAACTTATATTGAAGGCCTTTTGGAAAACCAAGCCATTCTTCAAAACAATCTCACTGGCCTCCAAACATGCTTCGACCAGCCATCGGCATCTCTCCACACCAAGCTGAATGAGATCCTGCTCTCACAAGTGCACTACAAAAGCTGCTCCATTGACTCCAGAGTAAAAAGCCCGCATTCAAGTATTGGTTGACCGCATTATTCTCAACGCCCCCAAAAATTAAATTGGTCGATCGCATTGGCAAATTACTCTTGACATTTAATTTTCAACTATTTTTAGGCTCAAGCATTTCTTTTCCCTTTTTAATGAAAGAGGGGGAGACAAATACTACTACTTGCTAGTACACTATATAATGCAATAATAATAAACTTGTTTACTACATGTTTGTGATTACATCATTATGCTTTATGGAATTTTTGATTATGCTTATGATGATTCTAGTACGAAACATCTCACTCATGATTAATTATCTAGACTACTCTCTTAATGAGCCAAAATCATACTTAATACAAAAATCTTATCTTTCATTAAAAAGGTGGAGATCGTTGACCCCTTTGAGTCACAAATTGAATGATTTTGATGAAAGAATAATAGTATAGATCAAGAGAAGATTTCTCTAGCATATATATAAAATATCTTGCCCAAATAATATTATATTGTTATGATTTTATATTTGATCTAATTAAATACATAATCAAGATAAGATTCTAATTGTTTACAATAAATATTTTAGTAAGATACTATATGGAAACTATATAATTTGATTAGGGAATCACTATCGAAATTGATCTCACAATTTAAATTTCCAAAACTTTATTTGAGTATCAATATTTGAAATTTAAATTATAGATACCCAAGATTTCTTATGAGATCAAGAGATTTTATCTTGAGACCATTACTTATTTAAAAGATCATGTTGCATAAATTAATATCATAAATCAATCATATTGATTGATTAAAATTAATTCCACATTTGGGATAATTGTGTAATATTGCCGAAATGATATCCTTTATTTAAGGGTAGAAATATTGGAAGATATGATTTGAGGATAATATCCCATTGATTTAATATGCATAACAAGATCTTATGAGTCTTATTGAAGAAGGAATCAAATCAGGGTCCATCAAACCATTGTAAAGATTACTTCCTTTTGGATCAAGCCAAGCCAACCCCAGCCCGAGAAGATTATAAATATAAGAGTCTGAAGCAAGTCTAGTACAACGCATATGATTGAAGGAAAAGAAGAAAACTGAGCTTACCAATTACAAATCCTACTTGTACTATTATTCGAAATATTGTATTGAGATCAAAAGTTAAGTGGTGTGAAAATTTCTTTATTGAGGAGTGAACATAGGAGTTGTGAGGTCAACTCTCTCAAACTTAAATCAAGAGATTGGTTTAAGTGTTTGGGATCTTCAAAGTGGGGTAGCTATGAGAAACTGTTGAAGAGTTCATCTTAATAAGAGAAGTAGAGAGTTGAATCCTAAAGTTGGATAACTTTAGGCCGGGATCTAAGATTAATTGAGGCCCAACCTCGTTAAAATATCCTTGCGCATTACCTCTATTTTATTACTGCATTTGCTTTAAATTTTAAATTTATTTTTTGTAATTACCCTATTCACCCCTCTAGAGTGATCTGAATCTTCAATCATGACTTTCTGTATTATAAGCCGGACTCAGTTGCCTTCTTCTTTTGGATTACTATTATCCTTTGTAAACCCTTTCAACTATTTTTCCTTCATGACAATAAACTTTCAACTATTTTTCCTTCATGACAATAAACAACTTTTCTAAAAAATCTATGCCTTTTGGGATTGGCTCGTTATGATACGTCCTTATATATTTTCCTCCTCTTTGGTAGTTAAAGCTCTTTTTTAAATAAAATTTTCTTCGTTTTTCTCTTCTTGGGTTCATTTTCCTATTGATGTGGATTATTCCAAATAGGTTAGAAATTGTTTGTTCACTTCTTTTATTTTGGAGATCATGACATTGATCATTGATCTGTTTTCTTAGATAAGAGATCCCTATTCCAAGAGTATCAATGGCATCCATTTTTCAAGTCATGTAATTTTCATTGGTTATAGAATTTATCGGATAAGGTAATTTGTTATAAAATATACCAAGATTGATTTCATTATGCCCAATATTGTAATAATATTGACTAAATTTTCACATATCTCATATCCTAAAACTCTATATTATTAATCTTTCTTTGCCACTGTGTAGCATTTTCTTCAGAATCAAGTTTAGCTCTGCTAAATTTAGCTTTGATATCTTTACATAATTTTTTGAACATAACAGCTGGTGTTACTATCAGTCTTAATACATTTTTATCTTCATCATATAATGAGCCATACTAATCAGCTGTAGCGCAAAAAACTATGCTTGATATAATTTAAGAAATTTTCAGTAGTTCATGTGGTATTCAAGCTCAAGACACTATTCATACCCTTTTCCAATGTCCAAATATTTCTCCTCTATTACGAGCTTTATCTCTGCTTAGTGTGCAGCCTGTTTGGCTGATTAGAGTAGGATAATTTTTTTTCAAAGGATGTGCTCTTCTTTGGGATAAACCTAAAAGAAAAATTAGATATTCGTCATGCTAGAACATATGTAAATCTCATAAAATCAGTATTTCTTTTAAATGATTCACTAAATTCTTCGACAGTGAGTTCTACAAAGTCTTCGATCGTGAGTTCTTCGCCAATTTCATTGATTTCACTCTCAGCTACCAATTTTTCATTTTTCTAAATCAAGTTTTGTCTTACATTCTTCTAAAGGAATGACATCCATATCCTCTAGTTCATTTTTTGATATATTTCTTCTTCTAATTGACATTATTTGTCTATTTATTATTATTAGATAGTACTTCTTGTTTGTTTGCTATTGCATCCATGATTTTGTTTAATTCTTTTGAATTTTGTTCTTTATTAAACATATTATATAAAATTCATCAAGGAAATGAGATCATGAAACTCTAGAGAGAGAACTGTTAATTTAGTGAGATAAAGGGAGAGCTCAAGCTCTCTAGGTTTTCTATGACCCTGCGCCGCCATCCTTCACCATGAACTTCCTTGAAGCTAAGCCTCCAGATCCCTTCCTTCGATCCTTGCCTCTTTCTTGTGCTAGTTTGTTCTCCTCTCAGCATCCTAAAACCTGTCTTGGCAGATCCGAAATTCTGGGTTATGAGCACCCAATTCAGATTACCCTTAATCCTCTCACTGCTGTTCTTAGATCAACATACCGAAAAATGATGTTGTCTCTTCCTCAAAGCTTCTATTTTGGGATTCAGTCCTTCAATGCTGTTTGAATCTATTTCACATTCATGGCACTATATTCTGCTTTCCCCTCTTCATAATCATTCCAGATCTGCAATCCAGAACACACGCTGGTGTATTTGTCCTACCGTGAAGCAATTGAAGAAACAAAAGTCGACACTGCCAAAGTTTTTCAGATATGAAGTTTCGAACTTAATGTGAGAGAAGGAGGGAATCAAGACTAGCGAAAGCCTTAAGGCAGTCTACCATCATCTCCTCTATTCAACCAATCTCCCGGTAATTAACTCCCTTGAGTTCCACACCCCTGTAATTAGTTCTTATATTTATTCTATTTAAATCCGACCACATCGCTGGAAAACTCATTTTACCAGAATCTTTTCTATGAAGTTTGTTGAATTTACCCAGTTCATTCTAATTTCTTTTCCCGACCTATGTGATTAAGCATGAACCCTCATCTTCAACTTTGTCTTCAACGAAGCTCATTTGTGTTTCTGCTGATTCTCGGTAAAAGTATGCGATTTTTCAGTTTTAAAGTTTGTCTCATTGTCAGAGCTCATTGATGTTCACTGATGTGTAGTATAGGTGCTACTTTGATCTAACTTCATATTATCTCATCCATAAGGTTTGTGTTTACTAGCCCTACTTTTGGTCCTGTGTTTTGCTAATTTGCTTGTTCAGTTCTTGGATAATAATCAACGCCATAGGTATGGCTCCTTCCCTTATCTCCATAAGTTACTGGGGGTCATTTGTAGTGTCTTCCCTCTCTTTTGTTCTAATTAGTATCCTTCAATGCTTCCCCTTCTTAAACTGTGGCTGCTTGACTATTTTTATCCTTTGTGATGCCATTTACTTAGACTTGGGTTTGCTGGGCGTGCTTTGGGGTTGTTGCTCCTAGCAATGGGAGGATTTTGTTTTCTTGATTCTAAAATTTTCTCATTATGATAGTATTAAATTGATTCATTTACCGTACAAAAAGTGTGATACGGAATAATATTGTTGGATAACCTTGATTTTGGATGATTGTTATTTAGGTGTACTTGCCTTCTTTTGTGTATTTTTATTTTTGTGGCCTGTAGGCTTCGCTACTTGTAGTGGATGGTCAGGGGATGTGTTCCC
>NCQT01077171.1:14853-30007 GCA_002740465.1 Stenocereus thurberi | reverse complement strand
TAAAATAAGAACAAAATGAAAACAAAAATGAAAGAAACAAAATCCTCAAGTGACAAAGACGGGGCAAAAAGCAGAGGGAGCCATAGGTGTTTTGGTTGTGGAACCTCAATCCAATGCCTCTTTCTTCATCTATTAATGACAGTCCTCAACGGGAACAAAACTATCAATCAGATAGGGCAAAAATAGGGAAGGGGGCAGAGCACAGATCGAATGAAATTAGGGCAAGCAATAAGCATAGAACACAATCAGAGCTTACAAACCCAAGACAATCTCATACGAAACAATTCGAACAAGGCTCGAAGAAGAAGAACAGAATGAAGAATAGAAGACGGGGAAAGGGATCAAAACCAGCTATGAACAAGCACCCAAAGTCAGCAAACAATGTTCCGCCTAAAATAGCAATTCAAGCCAGAACTATCAGAAGAAAGGAGAGCATCACCGAGTTCCATTAATGCTATCAATAAGGGTTCAAAATAGAGAAACTATACCCGAAATTTGTGAAATCAAACCTTTGGTTCTGCAACGCCCCCAAATTAAACATGTTCTACTGTTTGTAATCATCATTCTAGTTTCCTCAATTTTAACTGATAAGCGTAATGATTGGGGCGTTACTGCCATGCAAAAGAACAAGGCTTGAAGCATGTGCACTAGAAATAATATAGTTTGACATAGTTTCAATGATACACATTCATACATGAACAAACCGTATACAGTCAACTGTTAACCAACATAAGATTTATATACCATAATAAAACAATTCATCATATAATCTAAACCTCCACCTATTAAAGAATTCAAAATATTACTTCAAAATATGCATGCACTATGTCACTGTTGATCCATCCAGATTCTCTTACTCAACTTACTTTCTTCAGCTGGTTTGCTAAGATGAGAGCGATTCACTAAGCATTTGCCTCAAACAAAATATGAAAAATATTCGAACTGTGAGTCAAAGCTCAACACATGTATTCCTGTACTATTAAAGATCTTTGTATCAATTGGTTGGGCACCCACTGTGTAATTTGTTTTAAGTTAAAAACAGTGAATGAGATAAATGTAAACTGCAATTGCTAGTTATTTTCTAATAGTGAACCCCTCGATATTGTTACAATCTATGGATAGGTGCACACCTACCAAGCCGATCGGAGGACCTAACCTAAAAGTACACAGGTAATTAAAGGGTAATACCCTGTAACTGATAACTTATAGGGTCACTAATTATGTGATAAATCACTGTGTAAACTGATTTAATGATGTACTTACCAAAATATGATAACTTTGGTAAATGCATGCTGATTTCTAAAGATATAGGCAACGAACATACCTAAAGTCTTTAAACTGCTATCTCACTTGATAATACTTATGCACAATAGGAAATGATAGACTAGGCCACGTTTCAGCTTAAGGAATGTAGTTACAGGTAAATGTAGTTAGCAAACAACTTTCATTCCCATAATTTATAACTTTGTGGAAATTAATTAATGAAAAGGGAATCCACATTCAAACAATTCAACATAAGATAAGTTACACTAAAATGATTTGAAAACCAAATAAGTTAGGGTCATTGAACTCGAAGAGAAACAAATTGGAGCAAAATAGAACAAATGAAATAATTAAGGTGATAATGAAAAGACTTTAATCGATATAATGAAGTATGGGTTTTTGTTATTTTTGAGATGAATAATAGAAGGTTTAATGCCAAGAGGGGTGTTGTGAGGTTTAGGAAAGTTCATTAACCTTAGCATGTGTCATTACCCTCTTTACTTCTCCAATTTCATTCACATGCCCATTTAACTCGGTTTTTCTAACCCCAGTAAGCTTCTATACAAAATGAAAGTTGCTGAACTCGCTGAACTTTGTAATTTCTTTGCAATACCCATAAGTATGTAGCAACTACTGATAATATTCCCAAATGCCATGATTTTTTTTCTTCCCTCATCTTACCGTTTGAGGGTCTACCTTAGAAAATCCATATCTTTCAGCCCCGACCTTCAATTGAGCTATAAAACCCCAATATAAAAAGCTTAAAAAGTCTCTCAAGATTTCATTCATAGTATAAAACATATTTACCACAATAGAGTTTCTAAAATTAGGTTAGAACACAGCTGTGCAAAACTTAGGTCCGTCTTGTGCAGTCTTGGTAAAACAGCCATAACTTTTTCCACATAAATTAGAATGAAGTGATTCAAAAGAAATTTGAAAGATACCTCACGGATCTCTCACAATTTTTTAATGAGCTAAATAGTACCAGCTTAATCTCAAAGAGACTCCTATTTGGGCCTGTTCACAACCCTAATGTTCTTGCTTTCACCCTTTTCTTCACATGATTTCCTTCTAAAATCACCCTTTAAAATCATTTAACAAATCCTTGTTCCTTCTCATCACCTTACAAATCCATATTGCTTAGAATCACTTCATCTTTACATATTTTATAGTCATTCTTTCCACAACAACACTTAGAATACTTCCTAAACCTCACTTATTTGCATTAATAATTCAAACAAGCTCTTTTGGCCACTTATGGAATTTTTCATAATCCACTAATTTTGGCAAAACTCACATAACAACATCCTTTTAAGTCAATAACACATCCAACCTTTAAATTGCATCTAATTTAATCTAAACAACATACTTGATTCAAAAATCAAGTTAAACCATGTATAATCATGAAACCCTAGGTCATGCCACATTCAAGTTTCCATCCAAATCACCATGAATGGATTTAACAAGATCAACAACAACTTTAAATCCATTTTTCATGCTACAGATCACAACATTAAATTAAAGAGCTCAAAGTTCATCATTTTCATATCAAGCTTACATGATCACGTATTGTCTCAACCCTTGCATGCTTTTAAGCTTAGCCAACAATTAAAATATCAAAATAACTCTTATTTATATCAAGATAACAAGATCCATAATCAAATCCATCATAAACCCAAGAATTGAATGAAGTTGGGTTAAGAATTACCTCACTTGAAGATTGAAAGAAGAGATGGAAGTGGTGTTGGGTGGTGAGCTGGTGGAGGTGGTGGCTAGGGGGTTGCTGGCTAGTGGCTAGTGGCCAACAGTGGCGGCAGCAGCACCCAGAAGCGGCAACAGCATCACCAGCTAGCCGTGGAGGAGAAAGAAGAGGAAGAGAAGATAGACAAGGCTTTGGCTAATTTTTTTGATTATCTTGATAAACTTGGCTGATATTTATCCTCTAATAAAGCAACTTTTTTCTAATGATAATTAGGCATAATAATGGTAGTCCTTGATTTAATCATACCAAAATTTTCGACCCATAATTTGAGCCCAAAATGAATCAGGCTGCAATTCGAGCCCAGCTGAATTATGCCAAACTTAATAAATTTGGACCCAAATTTTTGCAAAATTAAATTTTTGTGACATTATAAAAAATAATTTGTCACCGAATCATATTTGCTGGGGCCTAATATCGATTCACCCGAAATTATTATGGTAAATGAAACTCGAATTACAAAGTGGGGCTCAAAATGTATTCTCCCAGTCGAGATGATTAAATGAGATAAATAAACATGAAAAATTAATAACATAGCTTAATTAAATAAATAAACATGATTTAGGACCAGGCTGTTACAGCCTTCCCCCTTTAAAGGAGTTCGTCCTCGAAACTTATGAGCTTCAGCAAAATATAGAAGTTTATCTTAAATAAATATGACTACTTGGCTTTTACTTCTTCCTCAGTGCCCCCAAGTGGCTTCTGAGGAGGTATAATTTGGCCAATGTACTTGGATGAAAGGCATCTAATTGATGCATAACTGCTTCATCCTGCGACCTAGTATCTGGACTGGGTGCTCTTCAAGCACTAGATGCTTATTAAACGTAATGGGTTTAGTTAAGAAAGCGTGGTCATGATCTGGAATGTACTGCTTGTATTGTGAGGTAAGGAATACGTTATACACATGTTTGAATTATGTAAGAAAATCTAGATGACAAGCTATGGGATTTAATATTTTAATAAGCTTGTATGGTCTAATAGATCTTGACCTCAATTTAGCTCACAGTCCAACTTCCTTATACCCTTAGTTGGCGAAACTTTTTGAAAAACTTTATCATCTACCTGAAACTCTAGAAATCTCCTTCTTTTATCAGCATAGCTTTTCTATCGGTGCCAATAGTTCGTTTTCAAGAGTCTCCTAATATATGCCACCCCCTTGAAGGCTAAAAATGATCTTCACAACCCGAAAGATGATTTCATCATCAATGTCTATGTCATTTTATCCTGATATTTCATGTAAATTTCTCTGCTAGTACTTTCACAATATCAGCTGCTGAGAATTCTATGCTTTCTTCAAATACAAATGTTGGTCCTAAGTCATAAAGCACTACGGGCTCTAACTTAAAAGAGTTGGATCCATTAATATTTTGCCCATATGACACCAATTGAACATTCAAGTTCTCAAGGCCTCTCAAGATGTTCAATTGAGTAATGACTACAGTGTTAAGGGTATGTTATGCCTTCCTTGTCAAGGCATCTGCCACGTTATTTGCCTTTCCTGGGTGATACTAGATCTGTAAGTTGAAATTTTTAAGCAACTCTAACTAATGCCCTTGTCTCAAATTGAGCTTCGCCTGTGTGAAAATGTACTTCAAGCTTTGATGATCAATATAGATCTCATAAGGTACTCCATACAAGTAATGTTTTCAAATTTTCAATGCAAAACCACAACTGCTAGTCCTGGGTCATAGAGTGATTTCTCTCATAAGGCTTGAACGATCGCGAGGCATAAGCTACCACTTTATCTTCTTGCTAACTTAGTAGCATCCTTCAACAAATTGATAAGAGAATATGTTATCTTTGAAAAAAATCCTTCCCAAACTTGATAATATCTAGTTAAACCCAAAAAGTTTCTAGTCTCAGTAACATTGGTGAGCCTTGGGCACTTTGTAACTGCTTTTATCTTTTGTAATCAACCTTAATCCCTTCCTTTGAAATCATATGCCCCGAAAATACCACTTCTTCTAACTAGAATTCACGCTTCTTATATTCACTATGTAATTGATGCTCCTTTAAAGTCTGCAACACCATTCTTAAATGGGCAGTGTGTTCATCTCTATCTTTAGAGTAAATCAAGATATTCTCTATAAATGCCACCACAAACTTGTCCAAATAGGATTTGAAAACTCTATTCAAAAGATACATAAAGGCCATGGGGGCCTTGGTCAAGCCAAAGGGCATCACAGTAAACTCATAGTAACCAAATCGAGTCCTAGGTGCTTTTTGGAAATGTCCTTAGGTAAATCATAAGTTGATGGTATCCTGATCTCAAATAAACCTTAGAAAATACTATTGCTCTTTATATTCGATCAATTAAACTATCTATTCGGGGCAATGGATATTTGTTCTTATTGGTAATCTTGTTCAACTCCCTATAATCGACACATAACCTCAAGATTCTATCCTTCTTCTTTACAAATAGAACTGGGGTACCACATGGTGACACACTTGATCTGGGAAATCCCTTCTGTAATAGCTTATCTAACTGAATTTTTAGTTTTCTAAGTTCTGTTGGAGCCGTACGATATAGGGCTTTAGAGATACATTGGGCATCAGGGATTAATTCCATCTCAAAATCAATTTCTTTTTGCGGGGCAATCCTAGTAACTCTTTAGGAAAACATCTCAAAATTCACAACTGCAGGGATATCTTCTGCGTCGTCTTCCTGTGGTTGAGTGTCAATAGCATAACACCAATACCCAATATATCCTTAACGTAAGAGCTCATTTGCTTTCATAACAGAATTTTAAGGACAAGGAATTTCCTCTCTTTGGCTATAAAACATATTTCTCTCCCACGTTCCTCCCTTGAAATAACCTTAAGGTCTTCACAATTTATCTTGACCCCATAGCACACAACCAACTCATTTCGAAAATGATATCAAGGTCTGATGAGTCAAATTGAATCAAAACTCCAAGGAATACTATAATACTATCCCATTAATAGCAATTGGGACAAGTTTATAAGAGAGTACACTCAACTCTAAAGTCATTGGGTAACTTAATTCTATAATTGGTTTCTGTCTCCTTATTTTCAAGGTTCAGTTGTATGGCATATCGAGTGGATATAAATGAATGAGTGGCAACTGGATCCATTACACAAAATAACTTTGAAATTAAAAGAGAGCTTCAGTAACTACCATGCCAAAAGTGGCAGCTTCGTACTTGCTCAGCACCTAAACTCTTCCTACAGTTGCGGGCCTTGAAGGTGGGAGCCCTTGTCTATAGCCTTCAGTCTTTGGGGACAGGCAGCAATGAGGTGCTCCTAGCTACCGCACCACACGTATTTGTTAGTTCCCACTTCGCACTCAGGAGTGGTGTGGTTAGTTCTTCCACATTTTCCGCAGAGCTCTGCTAAGCCTGCAGGACGACTCTTGGGAGGAGTGGGGGCAGACTTCTACTGGTTTATACTCTCACTCGGAGCTCCCTGTTCGGCCAGTTAGCTAGTTGCGAATATAGAAAGCTAATCCCTCCTCAAATCTCCTCATCTTTAGTCTTTTAGATGACACAAACTCCTAAACAAACCTGGATAGTTCTTTAAATTTGCTAGCATACTGCATCACAATCATACTACCACTCATCTTTAGTTCTATAAATTCTTTCTCTTTCTGCCGTTGAACCAAAACTAGGTGGAGTTTGGCTCTCAGTTCTTCCAGAAATCTATTCTAAGTGAGGTCAGGCCCTAAGAGCCTATCCTTGGCATTCTTCCAGCAAATATCTGCTTCGCCAGTAAGGTAAAACATCTTAATGTTCACCTTTTTATCCTCTGGAATCTCTACTGCAGTGAAAATTTTCTCCATCCCTTGAATCCATTCTTTAAGTTCCACTCAGTCATACATTCCATCATAGACTTTGGGTTGCACAAGGCCTCCCTACCTACTAGTTTACCATCGTTAGGAGGGATTTTAGTAGGTGTTGGGGGAATTTGTTTCATAAGCTCAGGCACCAAAGGATGTCAATAATTAGGGTTCCCAATGTTATTAGCCAACTCATAAGGAATAGGGGGCATTCCACTAAGGCTTGGTGGCACATTACACAAAACTTGGTCACCTGATCCCTGACCATGATCTGAATTTTCTTCCATGTGGGTTTCTGCATTGTTTTACACATCTTCTGACATTTAGACTATCCATTCAGCTGAGTAATTCAGTCAATCGACTACAACCAACATATGGGACACATGTACACAACAGATACAACTAGCACGGCCTAAGTATTATTAAAACAAAACACCAAGCTTCATTATATCATTGCTCGCGTGCTTACATATACATGGCTCCACAAAGAATATCACATTTAACTGACCACGTAATGTCAATCTTTACACCTACCTCCTAACTAAAATACTATTTATCCCCAATAGACTAAGTCTACCATATGCCCAGAAGTAGGCAGGACTCGTCAACACAATTGGAAAGACCTGTCTAACTATATGCAATGTCATAACCTGCACAAAATTCATCTATCCAACAGGTTATACTATATACATGTGGGCTCAAAATGTAATCTTTCTGAGATGTCAACATGTAATATAAATCAATCTAATGATCCCTAGATGGATCATAGTCTGGGTCAGATTCATCCCCAAGCTCTCGACCCTAGCTAAAACTGTTGTCTGAAGCATCAATCTTTGCATTCTCATCATCATGATCAACCTGATGCTTCTCCTATTTCTGGGTCCTTCTCTGAGTCTTCCATGAGGTCCCCATCAAAGCTAAACTATTGTGTATTAGGGAGATCTATAACAATGTGGACCTTATTTGATCCATCAAATACAGAGATCCCCTCTCTATGTCCCGATGGCTTTGGTTTGTCAGGTGGCTAGGGAGTGCTCGATGCAGGTGGCGATGGTGGGGAAGATGCAAAGTGTAATGAAAATATCTACTGCAGAATGTGCATGTTATTCTCTCTCAGCTCAACTCCTCCCTTAATAACTCCTCCCTTAACAACAGCTCCATAATAATGTTAGCCTAAGCCTCACAAAACTGAAATCTAGGTTCATCCTATTCTAAGGCTCGAGTCAATATAAAGTCATGATATCGGGTCCTAAACTCGCCCCAAGGGCCAAATATAGATAAGGTCCACAACAACCTGCGTGCATGGACCATAACGTTATGGGACTCAAAAATGGGTTTTGTAGGTGGGCTACCATACTAGCATACAGTAAAGAGCTGTGAATGACCACAGAAGTAGTTGACATCATATTCAATGTATACGGATCCATCTAACAAGGAGGAACATAAGTGAAGAACATGGGAGAGATAAATAGGCATTTTTATTGTCATAAATCTCTAATGTCTTAAATCTCCAATGATATATTAATAACCTTCACTAATCAACCTTCTCTCCGTCCAATCCTTATTCGCCATAATCCATATCCTATCAAACAAAATTGACCTGGCTCTGATACCAAATCTGTAACGCCCCCAAATTAAATATGTTTCACGGTTGGTAATCACTATTTTGATTCCCTTAATTTTAACGGATAAACTTAATGATAGGGCATTACGGCTGTTCAAAAGGACAAGGCTTGATGCATATATACTAAAAATAACATAGTTTGCATAACTTTAACCATACACATTTATACATGATCAAACTATATACAATCCACTGTTAACCAACATATGGTTTATATACCATAATAAAACAATTCACCATATAATCTACACCTCCACCCACTAAAGATTTCAAAATATTGCTTCAAAATATGCACACACTATGTCACTGTTGATCCATTCAGATTCTCTTGCTTAACTTATTTTCTTCAGCTAGTTTGCTAGCATAAGGGCGATTCACTGAGCATTTGCCTAAAACAAAATAAGAAAAACATTTCAAACTAGGAGTCAAAGCTCAGTATATGCATTCCTATATTATTAAAGATCTCTGTATAAATTGGTTGGGCGCTCACTGTGCAATTCATGTTAAGTTAAAAATAGTGAATGAGATGAATGTAAACTGCAATTGCTAGTTATTATCTGATAGTGATCCCCTTGATACTATTATGATCTATGGGTAGATGTACACCTACTAGGCCGACCAGGGGACCTAGCCTGAAGCTGCGTAGGTAGTTAAAGGGCAATGCCCTGTAATTGATAACTGATGGGGTCACGAATTATATGACAAATCACTGTGTAAACTGATTCATTGACGTACTTACCAAAACATGATAACTTTGGTAAATATATGCTGATTTCTAAAGATACAGGCAACGAACATGTCTGAAATCTTTAAAATGCAATCTCACTTGATAATACTTATGCACAATGGGAAACAATAGCCTAGGCCCCGTTTCTGCTTAAGAAATGTAATTATAGGTAAATGCAATTAGTAAACATCTTTCATTCCCATAATTTATAACTTTATGCAAATTGATTAATAAAAAAGGAATCCACATTCAAACAATTCAACATAAGATAAGTTACACTAAAATAATTTGAAACAAGTTAGGCTCATTAAACTCGAAGAGAAACAAATTGGAGCAAAATAGAACAAATGAAATGATTGAGGTAATAATGAAAAGACTTTAATGGATATAAATGAAATATGGGTTTTTGATGTTTTTGAGATGAATAATAGAAGGTTTAATGTCAAGAGGGATGTTGCGAGGTTCAGGAAAGCTCATATAACCTTAGCTTGTGTCATTACCCTTTTTACTTCTTCAATTTCATTCCCATGCCCATTTAACTCGGTTTTTCTAACCCAAGTAAGCTTCTAAACAAAATGAAAGTTGTTGAACTCACTAAACTTTGTAATTTGTTTGCAATATCCACAAATATGTAGAAACTCCTAATAGTATTCCCAAATGCCATGACTTCTTTTTTCACTTATATTACCGCTTGAAGGTCTACTTTATAAAACTCATATCTTTCACCCCTGACCTCCAATTGAGCTATAAAACCCAATATGAAAAGTTTAAAAATTTTCATTCATAGTGTAAAATATAATTACCAAAACAGGGTTCCTAAAATTAGGTTAGAACACAATTGTACACAACTTGGGTCTGTCCTGTGCAGTCTTGGTAAAACGGGCATAACATTTTCCATGCAACTCAAAATAAAGCGATTCAAAAGAATTTGAAACATAATTCATGGATATATCTACCGACCAAAAATCACAATTTTTTGATGGGCCAAACTGTTCCAGTTTAACCTCAAAAAGACCCCTGTTTCGGGCCTGTCACAGCCCTAATGTTCTTATCTTCACCCTTTTCTTCACATAATTTCCTTCTAAAATCACCCTTCAAAATCAGTTAACAAAGCCTTGTTCCTTCTCATCTCCTTACAAATTTGTATTACTCAAAATCACTACATGATCATCTTTGCATATTTTACAATCATTCTTTCCACAAAAATACTTAGAATGCTTCCATAACCTCACTTATTTGCATTAATAATTCAAACAAGCTCTTTTGGCCACTTACGGAATTTTTCATAATCCACTAATTTTGACAAAACTCACATAACACCATCCTTTTAAGTCAATAACACATCCAACCTTTAAATTGCATCTAATTTAATCTAAATAACATACTTGATTCAAAAATCAAGTTAAACCATGTATAATCATGAAACCCTAGGTCATGCCACATTCAAGTTTCCATGAAAATCACCATGAATGGATTTAATAAGATCAACAACAACTTTAAATCCATTTTTCATGCCAAAGATCACAATATTAAATTAAAGAACTCAAAGTTCATCATTCTCATATCAAGCTTGCGTGATCATGTATTATCTCAACCCTTGCATGCTTTCAGGCTTAGGCAACAATTCAAACATCAAAATAACTCTTATTTATATCAAGATAACATGATTTGTAATCAAATTCAATATAAACCCAAGAATTAAACAAAGTTGGGTTAAGAATTACCTCACTTAAAGCTTGAAAGAAGAGACGAAAAGGGTGTTAGGTGGCTAGTTGGTGGAGGTAGCGGCTGGGGGGTGGCTGGTGGCTAATAGTGGTGGTAGCAGCACCCAAAAGCAGCAGCACCACCACCAGGCAGCCGTGCAGGAGAGAGAAGGGGAAGAGAAGATAGACAAGGCTTTGGCTACCTTTTTTTAACTTATCTTGATAAATTTGGCTGATATTTATCCTTCCATAAAGCAACTTTTTGCTAATGATAATTAGGCATAATGATGGGAGTCAACTTAATTTAATTATACCAAAATTTTCGAGCCACAATTGGAACCCAAAATGAATCGGGCCGCAATTCGTGCCCAGATGAATTGGGCCAAACTTAATGAATTTGGGCCCAATCTTTTGCATGGTTAAAAATCAAATTTTTATGCCATTATGAAAAATAATTTGTCACCTAATCATATTTATTGGGGTCTAATATCGATTCACTCGAAATTGTTATGGTAAATGAAACTCGAATTGTAAAGTAGAAGCCAAACTGAATTCTCGCAATCCGGATGATTAAATGAGATAAATAAACGTGAAAAATTAGTAACATGGCTTCATTAAATAAATTAACATGATTTAGGATCGGGCTGTTACAGGTTCAACCGAAAATTATGAAATTTTGAAGCCCAAATCACATCACCTAACTAAAATTAGCAAGATCGAAGTTGATTACATCAATTGGTGGCTAATAAAACCAGATCTAAAATGGAAAAACAAAGCAAATTGAAGAAGAAATTTGAACAAAGCTAAACCCTAAATAAAACCCTAAAATCTTAAAACTCTACCCTAAGTTAAACTAGAAAGTGAACCCTAGAATCTAGTAGGAAATTTGGAGTTAAATTTGAAATAAGAAAAACTAAAATCATTAAATTCTACCTAAATTCTAGTCTAAAAATACCTAGTTGCCTTATACGCCCTTAAAGTTGGTTCTTCTTCATCTTGGCCCTCCATTTAAAGAAGTTGTGGATGGTGGAGATGAAGCTTGAGTGTTTCAACGCTGGAATGATGTTGGTGCTGATGGTAGCGATGTCTCAATGGTGCTGGTTCCAAATGTGATGCTGATGGTGATGATGACTCGGTGATGGTGGTGGCTAGGGGTGGCAATGGGTAAGATTTGGATAGGATCTACTTAGATCCAGATCCATTTTAATTTTCTTGGTCTGGGTCCAAATCTAGTATAGACCCATTAGATCTTAAAAGTTGAGATCCATTCTCAGACTCATTGGTCTATACATCTCCAATGGATCTTAAATAAATGCAACACTTTACAAATGCATATTAGGAGTTTAAGGTATGCAGTAACCATTGAATAAACATATTAACACAATTTTCAATGAAGACAATAATAATATATGAGATATAAGATAATAATAATTTTAGTGTGCCAACTAATGAGAAATGACAACTATAATAATACTTCATACAAGTAAGTCTCCTCAAAAACTAATGAGAAGTGATAATTATAATAGTACCTCATATAATCAAGTCTCCTCAAAATCATATTCTAGCAGTCAAAATACAAAAACAAGTTCCACAATAGTTCATAAGATTTATCGAACAAATAATAACCGGCAAATGTTATAGTGAGATATATGTTAACTAAATTATTGTAGTGAAGATAAATGTTAAATATATGAGTACTCTTTGAACACAAATTTCAGATTCAAACTTCTTTTGATATTTGTTATTAGTAGTCAAGTTAGATCTAAATTGTTGAAGTTGAATTTTGCTACTAAATTTCAAATGACATCACAAAAAATAGATTGCAAAGTGAGTTGTGTTAATTCTATTTATTATACAATAGTATTATTGTCCTTTAATATTACTAATGGGTACTGGGTGGCGTTGGATAATTATTCTCGTGGTACACATGCCCATCCATAGAAATTGGGATTAGCAATGTACGATATGTCAAAGACAAATAGAGATGTGGGAGTTCATGAGGTATGTAAGAGAGAATTGGGTGGGGCAGCTGGGATTTTCTTGATTTATTTTCCCCTTTTTTTCATTTTCTTTGTTAGGTTAAGGAGAGGATATAGGTTGAAGATTGGGCCTAGCTAACTCTAATTCTTCTTCTTGCCTTTTTCTTTATCTTTTCATATTTTTTCTGATTTTTCATGACCTACAAACATGAAATAAATTCAAATAAAATCAAAATATAATAATTATTTTGAGCACAAATTAGGTAGAAGGGTATCATAAAAAGATTATATTTTTGATACAAACAGGCCCCGTCTTGAAGGAAATAGGACAGTGCAGCTCCAATTCTGACGTTATATTAGTCCCAACGCCTATCATAACACTCACGGAATGGGTTCAAACATCAGTCAACATCTGATCCTTGCATCAATGTATCCTTTAATGAAACTATAATGCCTAGTTAGACCCCTTCCTTAAGAGGGTAGGATTAATTCGTTTGCAAGGCCAACGTTCTATTACTCCCAATGCCTAGCATGGCACTTCGGAATGGGTCCAAACATCATCCAAATGTGCTGATCCTTCCATCAGTGCATCCTTTAACCAAATAGTTACACTTGGTTAAACCCCTTCCTTAGGGCGGTATGATGAGTTCGGGTGGAAGACCAATGTCCTATCATTCTCAATACGCATCATGGTATTCATGGGGCATCAACTGGTTTGGCTGATCCTTATATCAGTGTGTCCCGATTGCTAGCTGGGTTTGCTGTTAAATTTATTGCCTAGTTAGATTTAGCATCTCATCCTAAACCCATTTCCCTGAAACTTGATGACAAATAATCAAGAAATAAATACAAGGAATGATCATTCATTAAAATTCATAAGTGATGTAATCGGGGGCCAACCGAACATACAATTAATATACTATACTGAAACAAGCCTTTCCTTTACATAAATGACCTGTGTTGCCCTTCCTTTACATCATACATAGTACCTCCTAAGGTTTTCAAAGTGCCAGGTTCTCAGTAATTTATCTCCTTGAAGTGTTGAGAGTTAAAAGGTCCTGGGGCGCTCAATGATCATCTATGGGCATTCCCAATTAGGAGTGAGCTTGGATTGCTCCTTTTCGGCAACTTCCATCTTCATTAAGGCCAAATAACCTTCCTTTAGGAGTCTCTTATTGATGTTACAGTTGTAAAATCGAGTCTACTTGATTTTGGCTATCTCCTCCTTGAGGTAACCATTTGTCCCTCACAATGGGTAGCAAGTCCAATGCTTCCCTTAGTGCCTTATTTTTGAGGTCCTCTTGAAAGGTAGTTACTTGATGAGTGTAGATGACAACCTCTACAGGGAGCGCGACTTCAGAGCTGTAGACAAGCGTGAAGGGGGTCTCTCCTGTAACACTCTTTACAATTGTTCGAATAGAGCAGAGTTGTTGAACCCAATTTTCCTTTCCTAAATTTCCCCTTTTATCCTTGTTGTTAACCTCTAACTTGTGGGATTTGGCCTACTTTCCTTTGACAGTGCCTAATTGGTTCTGATGTCTTGGTTTTACAGGTAATGTGGCTCACTTTCAAGATTAAAGGCATTTATTAGCAATGAGAGCAATGAGTAGGAGTGAAGGATGGAAATAAAGTCGAAAACAAAGAAAAGAAGGGCAGCATGAGCCACCATAAACTACACGGTCATGTCAGTAAGTAAAAGTCAAAAGGAGTGACGCTAGGCACTATGTGGAATGGCATGGTTGTACTAAAAACTGAAATTCCTGAGGAATAGTATTCTATGATGTCACATAGGCTACTGTGTCATTTGGCATGCTCATGTTGCATTACTATAGATGCCGCTCTAGCGTATTAAAAGATATAGCTTTAGGATTTTAGCTGCATCGTTAACTCTTGCAAGAAAAATAATAGCTCTCAGAGGAAGATTAAAGTAGTCCTAGTTTTATGAGATTGGCATTAGAGATTGTGATTCCTCTTGGAACATGTTTGCTCTAGCAATTCCATCGAGTTCTAATTTTTTCTTATTTCTTCTCCTAATTTCTTCTTGTTCAAATTTTGCTATTTAGATTTCATGATTAGGGTTTGGGAGTTTGTATTTGAATTCATTATCATGTTCAGGGGTTGATTTTCATATCTTGGGTTTGGATTGAGGTCAGTTATGCCTAGATAACTGTGAACTAGCCCCAAATCTCATTTAACTTGTGCTAGCATCTTTTTGATTTCTACCATGGTGACCCTATGCTTGTTGAATTACTTGAAGAGTATTTATATTTGTTTATTAGGGTTTAGCATAACATTGAAAGACA
>NCQT01077116.1:0-11880 GCA_002740465.1 Stenocereus thurberi | reverse complement strand
ATATATATATATATATGCATGTATGTTTGCATGTATGTATGTATGTAGATGGATATGGATATATATATATACACACACACACGTATGTGTGTGTGTGTGTGTGAATATGTACATATATACATACATATATAGAAATATATAAATGAATATACGTACATACATACATAGGTACATACATACATACATACATGAATACGTATATACATATATACATACGTACATACATACATACGTACATACATATATATGTATATATGTATGTGTGTGTGTGTGTGTGTATATATATATATGTATGTTGTAACACCCCTAAGCCTAATGCGAGTGATGTTATTGTTTTCTTAAATTTTGTGGAGTAGTAAGCAGAGTTTCGCCCGAAAAACTATCCACTTCTTAGGCTTAAAGCGTCACATGAGATCCCTGTAATGAATAAAAGCTTAAAAGAATACCAAAACGAGCTCAACAACTACGTGCCGTGGACCACGGTCTATGGGCCTCATGGTCGGAGTAGACTGAACAGTAAAGTTCCGTAATAGGAAAGACATAAATAGTACAACTCAATGGAGCACACATTTGGAGTGCTGGGGTTTGCATCCCAAAGAAAAATAAACGACTCCAGCTAAAATGCAACTGGTAATTCAGATGATGGGTTCAGATGGGCATATAAAGCGACTTCCAGATAATATGCATTACATGACTTTAGTAATTAGCTTATATGAACTCAAGAACTTAAATTACATCACAATATATTTCTAAATTCACAAGTCAATGTACAGAGCATATAATTCTACTTTTAGAGCAGCAGGATAGACTCCACCTCGGCTTACGTGAACTGACTTCAACCTGTCATTTTATGAGCCTAGGGGAAAGGGAAAATAGAGAGGGGATGTGCTTTCACACACTCAATGAATAATTCCTAACCCCTAGAAAACAAAACAGTTACACATAATACTTTAAGTAACGTGCACACACACACACACTTTGATATATATAATATCAAATAATAATCTTATAGGGTTTCCCTTGATCGTCATTACATCCATGACCTGTCTACCACAATGGTAATCCTACCCTCTTCTATTTCATGTACAAGGTACTTAACTTGCCTGAATTACGTCTCTTGTAGCTTATCAGTAGTAATCTCATGTTATATCAACATAACATCACATAATATAAACATAACACTGCATAACACGCACATAGGATTCATTAATAAGCTATTTAATGCAACAATTCAGGTGTTGGATGCAATATAACACTTTTAGTCCATATATAAACACCCATCATCAAGGAGTATACATAAAATCACCAAGTGAGACTCCTTTTAGTAAGAAAGTGAGATTAATGCATATTGCTTAAACCATTGGAAATTCTTATAAGACCATCGTTATGCACTTGGTAGATAATTGGAACTTAAGAAAAACACTTTTCAAGAAGATATACATCTATTCAAATCTATACACTAACATCACCCTCGAATGAGGTATTTACATCACATAAGAAATCATTTTCATAAGGCATCGAATTCTCATATTTATGCTTGGTACAAGTGAGCCTGTCACTCATTTTCAATCATACTGTGAGATCATCACTCACATTTTGTATTATCTCTGTGGAAATTAGTGGAACATTACCCTCGTCAGGATCTTCTGGGATTCCCACTATTGGGCTTTTGTCCCTAGGAATTAGGGTTCCTGTGAATTGGGCCTTTATCCCTAAACATTTGTCCAAATATATGGAACCATTCTCCTGGCCTAAAATATTTTAGATGCATTTCACATTAAATGCACTTGCATTACAACTTTCATTATATCACGAACAATGGCATTCTCATTTTCAAGAGGCTAAAAGTCTTAATGATTTCATATCGATTTAAAAAAACATAAAAACACTCACTTGGTAAAAATATGCTTGCAACAAGTTAATAGCCTTATCATCATTCACTTATCAAAGGGATGTGACATTGAGGCCCATTTTGGAAGTTATTAGTTGCATTCAAACATAAATATCTCGATTGTTTTAATGTTTCAGATGCAATAGTCATTTCACAACACAAAGCTCTATTCATTCATGTGAGGTACCAATTAGGTTATAAAAAGGTTTTATAGCATATAATCTTAACTCACCCTTATTAAATGAATGGTCTAATGTTCACGGCTAGCTACATATTCAGAACGCTAGGCATATCAAGCAAATCACTTACACACTTATCCCTGCACGCCTTTCATTTTAATAATTTACTCACGTAATTAGAATTATGCTTGTTTAGCCAAAATAATTCCATAGCTATACTATTTGTTCATGGTCCTTTACATTTAGGCAAGGAAAACTCTTTAAATTCATTGTGAGCCTTCTAACCCAAAGTTCAACATTTAAATAGCTTACCAACATTTAAATCATAAGTAGGTTTAGCAAATAAACACTTCAATTGCCTTTAAAGTTCATTCCAACCTTACATACGCAAGAGAAGGAGTTTAAAATAACTTATATCCTTAATACGTCATCATGCTCAATTCATGTTTTCTTTTCAATTCCTCAAACCCATTGAATCAGTCAACTGAAGCATTCAATCGAGTCATTCAGTTGTTATGGGTTATCCACATAACAAGAAGTTTCAACAATTAAAGCAGGCAAACTGATAAACAATTAGGAGCATCTAAAATCATGTAAATAATCTTTTAAATGCGCCTCTCCATGTTTCTCAAATTTGTAAATCATTTGCATAGCATAATTACATTAACTTAAAAGGGCAAAGACTGGAAATTAGCACATTCATTTCACTTAGCAGAAACAGTTTCAGCAGAATCTGCTTAATATCAAATTTACTACGCAATTCACAAAATTTCTCCCTCTTCACACAACACCGTAAACAACATCCTCAATTTCACTCATTAGTTTCACCTCAAAATCATCCAAACTACCAAACTCGATTTTTGGTTGCATATTACATTTACCATTTCGCACAACCAGGCACTTTGTCGCTCATTAAACTCACATGCAATTCACAAAAATCAGAAGATAGCAACGCCTAGTCTGACTCAAAATCGACATTATAATAGATTCAGATTCAACCCCAATCTCATATAATCTGTTAAAATTCAAAGTTATAACAATCCAACACAAGAGAATGTAAAACATTTGAAATTACTACTAATTTAGACAATCAGTGACTCTGAGGTACCTAAGTTCTATGGTAACTATTTTTAGGCCCCTATAATTTGAGATCTAATTCTAGGGTACCTTATGTTTCAGGTACCTAATTTTTAGGTCCCTTTTTTATTATTTAGTCCTTGAACCTTTATAAATTACAGAAAAGCCCCCGGTTTGGGTAAACTATGCAAATAGGCTGTTTTATGCTTGTTTTTTAACAATTTAACTTCTTATAAAGAATTTACTAGTACTAATTACCACAATCCACCATTTATATCATAAATATTATATTTTCTATGATTAACAGCCCATCATGCTTAGCAAAATAATTAAAGCTTAATTAGAGAGTTTTGACCATTGCCTGAACTTAGTCGGCATTAGACTTCAGCGCTCCTCTAGCTTCCAGTTTACAAAGATTACTAATCTCAAACCCACCTTTCTTAGATCAGGCATAGCACAGATTTGTTTCGTTTCGTACCTCAGACTGTAGTCACTAATCAAGTTTTAAGTATTTTAAAGGAAAGTGGGACTTTCATCAAGAGATTGTAATATTTAAGACATAAGGTTTGATTAAATAATATTCTCCACTGAGAAATTTCTTTTATTGAAAGCTTGAAAGTAGAAATGTTATAACGGAAAGCTTGAAGAGGGACTTAAGCTAAGATCTAGAGAAGCTTGCTCATAGAGAAATGGAGAATCCCGACTTCTCTTGTGCTCAAGAATGCTCAAATAACCGTGCCCCTTCTTAGCACTCAACCTTTCCTTTTATAGAAGGTTGGGGGTACATAAGATATCCTAATGGCTACAGTATATAATTTATTTTACAGACCTGACAACTATCAAAATAGTATAATAATGGAGCAACCACTTTTCAGAGCTTTTTAATGATGACAAGACTAGTCATCATTATTGAGATTCTACGTGCCTTCATCTCCAATTATATCTTTTAGACCATCATTATGTGGATAATCATCAAAATTTTCATCTAATTAAAGATACTCTAGGTCCCATTTCTCAAATAACTCAAGAAGATATTTCTTTCTTTTTTCGGATAAGAATTTTTCAGCTCTAACATCAAAGAGATAATCAAAACCATCTTCTGAGACTGCTCCCTCCAGCTTCATATATTCTTTAAACTCACTGTCATATGTGAAAGTAGTGTTTCTACAATGCATTAACGTTTTTCCTTGCTCAATTAATGCCCAACTTTGATGATAAATGTTATAAAAACAGATGGTTCTTGCAAAAGCATGATCAATAGCTAATTCTCATCGTTCTAAAAGCCTTACTTGTCATTGATCTTAGGGATCATTGTAATCAATGATCTGAATAAGATAATGGACTAGTTTGACTTTTTCATTTTTATATTCAATGAGTGCACAATGTATCTCCAAATATAGCATCTATTATTTCAAATTTTTGTTAGACCCTCAGGAGATGTTAGAATCCAATGGATCCTTTTAAGCACGCATTGTTAGAATTTAGTTAGTCCTGAGAAAAATGAGAACTTTGGATCTAGGATTTTCATAAAGTAAACTATCACCCTGCATTTCCAAGCTTTAATGACGGGGTCTTTTGGAGAGATTGAACTTGTTGGGAAACTAATACCATTAGCTTCAGACTTGTCAAGAAAATAGATCATTGTACACCAAGACTCTCAAATATCATAGGAATAATTATGATAATAGTCAATGCAGGGTGCATACTACTCATTGAACCATTTGTCCAGAACATGGGAACTTATTATTTTATTGGATATCATAAGGACATTTAAGGTAATTAACTTGTAACTCTAGAAGAAGAAATCTTTGGGCTATTAGGTAGGCAGAAGATAGTAGACCAAAGTGCGATCTACTCTTCGTATGGAATTCCAGATTATTAATAAGGACTTTACTAGAAGGAGTAACTCATTCTACTAGTAATGGCATCTCATTGTGGATTTTCTCCTTTTCTGGCAGGAGTTATGCTTTGATGATCACCATTACCGAGTACTCGAGCTAAACTATCTGCTAGAGAGTTCTTCGATTCCTATATATGTTAAATAGATAAGAAAAACTAGTTAAGCCATAATTGCCAATGTAGGAGCCACCCTTGTGCTTGCATATTTGATAAATTTTTTTCCACAAAACCAAGTATTCCTTTACAATCAGTTTGAATGAGAAAAGGTTTTGGGGCTAAAAAGGTTAAGAACTTTTCAATTTCCCTTATAACTGTAAGGATTTCTTTTTCCATTGTGGAATAGTTGCATTCTACCTTATTAATACTTCCATTGTAATATTTGCAGAGTTTTTCTCCTTCTTTGATTTTGAGTATGGCACTCCAGTGCTCTTTGCTGGCATTTGTCGCAAGCACCAAATCATCTCCCTCATTAGGGAAATTAAGAACAGGAAAATTTTTACACATCTTTTTTGAAGTTTTGAACGATCTTTGTGTCATGAGTGGCCCATGTCTAACTTAATTCTTTTTTGCATTTTTATCGCAATGATTTTCTTAGTTTAGCTAAATCTTTAACGAAATCTGAAGCATAGGTAAGGCATCTAAGAAACCTTTCTAATTGCTTTCTATCTTCAATCTTTTCAGGAAAGTTTTCTATTTTTTCTAAAATATGCCTTTGCAGTATGATATGTCCAACCTTTATCTCTAATCCTAAAAACTCAATTTCTTGCTCAGCATAAATGTATTTCTTCTTACCAAGTATGATACCATGATCAATACATCTTTGGGTGATAGTTAAGACATCATATCTATGTTGTTCTATGGTTTTGGAAAAGATAAGGATATCATCAATGTAAGCTAAACAACAATGATTAAGGTCTTTGACGATGTTAACCAGTCTTCTTTGAAATATTTGATGTGCATTTTTTAAGACCAAATGGCATTACTATCCATTCATAATGCCCTTGCAGGGAACTAATTGTAGTTAAAGGAATACTTTCCTCATCCATTTTTATCTGCCAATAACTGCTTTTGCAATCCATTTTTGAGAATCAAGAAGCTCCTTGAATTCTATTGAAAATGATAGTTTTGTTAGGAATATAATAACCATGGAAGACAGTATTATCATTGAGCTTTTTGTAATTGATCACCATTCTTGCCTTTGCTCTTTTTTTTCCTGTATGGTTTCTTACGATGAAAGCGAGACTAGTGTGAGAACTTTTGCTGTTTCTGATTAATCTCTTATCCAGAAGTTCTTTAATTTGCTTATCAAATTCTGGAATATCTTGGTGTGTATGCACCATTGTTTGACTTGGATAATAGTATTGGGATTTAATAAAGTGATTTTAGCAAATGTCTTATCTTTAACCCAAAAATTTAGAGGAATATTAGAGTAGAGTTCTTTGCATTTTTTTTTTTTTTGTTCAACAATCTATTCTTTAATAAATAATTCAAGTAATGTGATTGTCAATGCTACCTCTCATTATGTCGGCATTACCTTCTCACCATGCTGGCTGTGTGTAAATTTAATTTTTTAATGAGTGTAAGCCTTGCTCAATTTTTCAATAGGAAGTTAGTAACCATTAATTGTGAATATTATTTGGTTTATGGTCTATGTGCATGGAGAATATCATGTCTGAAAATTATTTTCAATGATTATGTCATGAGAGGGTTGATTAGTAGCCCATAGAACTGATATAATGTATTGGACTCCCCTAATTCTGTGGATAATCCTTCTATTGGTTCATTGTGACTTATAATGCTATTATCAGCTATCCTTACTTGTAAAAGATTTTTAGCTCTTTTTCACATGAACTTTGGAAATAATGATCTTTTTTCCAAAGCATACAGAACAACGGCTATTTATGTATGCACACAACTCATATTTATTATATCCATTTAAGCATACAGTTATTGGGATATAGATGCTATTAGGATTTTTGTTGGTGACTTCATAGCATATCTCCAAAAGTCATGTTTTTGATTAATTCATCCTTATAAATTGGTTTACTAATAGTTCTTGTCTTGTACTTAATGACCTTTCTTTCTAGACTCATACTTCAGTCCATACTTGATCTTGCAAATTCAAAACTCATTCTACTCATTTCACTAGTTGTATCATCTTCTTTAAGCTCTTCTTTAATTGATGAAGATCCTTCTCTCCATTCAGATTGCATGCTCATACTTCTCAATAATTGGGGTTTAATGGTTATTTTACCGTTCTCAGCAATTTTTATCACATTCTTCTTATTATTCTTTTTAGGGTTGGCAAAGCTAGGTATCTATGACCGATCAATTTTTATTTCCTGTGGATTGGATTTAATCCTCTGGGTCTTTTACATAGGGATAGGACTTTTAAACTTCTCTACCTCTATCATTATGAACTTAGTCTTTAGATCTATACTGTTATCTAATTTGTAGATAATTTTCCAAAGTATCCTTAATGGATATCCTCCTCCTTTTATATCCATCCCAACTATTTTTATTTGAAGGGATATGAAAATTTTAACAAATTCATCTTTTACACTTAGACAATATCTAGGTCGATGATTGAATCTTATTGATCCACTACATAGGTTGGTCTTGATCCCTATGATAATTTGATTATTAAATTTGGTATACCTAATATTACATAGCAATGCATAAAGATCAATATCTTTGCCATAATATTGTAATGGAGACCAAGGAAGAGGAGAATGAAATCTTTAAACTGGCGAGGGTTAGGGATAGAAGAACAAGGGATTTAGGTGTTGTGAGGTGCATTAAGGATGAAAATGGTAAGGTGTTATCTGAGGATGTAGAAATCAAGGAGAGATAGCTAAGGTACTTTTCTAAACTCCTCAATGGTGAAGTGATGGAAGACTACTGTAGTAGGGTAAGAGAGGTTAGTGAGAGGTGATTGGATCCGCAAGTGTGTGGTCATATCAACAAGGACGAGATTAAAGAGGCCTTAAAAAAGATGACCAATGGGAAGGCAAAGGGTCCAGATCAAATATTGGTGAAAGTGTGGAAGTGTTTGGGTGAAGAAGGATTAGAGTAGCTAACGGAGCTTTTCAATGTCATTTTTATGACCTCTACGATGCCCAAAGAATGGAGGTCTAGTACAGTCATCTCCTTGTATAAGAACAAAGGTGATATTCAAGATTGTAATAATTTTAGGGGTATAAGGTTGCGCAGTCACTCTATGAAGTTATGAAAGAGGGTGATTGAGAGAAGGTTGCGAAAGGATCTTTTGATTTCTGAGAACCAATTTGGTTTTATGCTAGGTAGGTCGACTATAGAGGCGATTTACCTCTTCAAAAGGCTCATGGGTTTGTTCAGAGATAGAAAGATGAATCTCCATATGGTGTTCATTGACCTAGAAAAAGCATATGATAGAGTCCCATGTGAAGTAGTTTGGAGATGCTTGGAAAAGAAAGAAGTGTCACCCTTGTATATTCGAGTTATTAAGGATATGTACAAGGGAGGTAGGACAAGTGTTAGGACGCTAGGAGGGGTCACCAATGACTTCTTCGTTAGTATGGGCCTGCATCAGGGTTCCGTTTTAAGCCCTTTTCTGTTCACTCTAGTTATGGATGTACTGACAAGAGGGATTCAAGATGAGTTACCATGGTGTATGCTATTTGTAGATGACGTTGTTCTTATTGACGAGACCAGACAGGGAGTTAATGACCAATTGGAGCGATGGAGGCATACACTGGAATCTAGAGGTTTTAGAGTAAGCAGATCAAAGACAGAATATCTTCATTGCTGTTTCCGTGGAAGGGTAGATGCAGGGGAAGAAGTCACCTTGGATGAGAGGTCGATAAGTTTAAGTATCTAGACTCGATCATTCAGCAGAATGAGGATCTTGGCAAAGACATTAACCAACGAATAAAAGTAGGCTGGCAAAAATGGAAGTATACCTCAGGTGTGTTGTATGATAAGAGGGTGCCCGTAGGATTAAAAGGCAAAGTCTATCGTGTGGTAGTTAGACTAGCTGTTCTTTATGGATCGAAATGTTGGTCTCTACAAAAGACGTAGGTTCAAAGGTTGTTGGTAGCTGAGATAAGGATGATTAGTTGGATGTGTGGGTACTCAAGGATAGATAGAATTAGGAATGGATTCATCTGGGACTTATTTAAAGTAGCTCCCATCGAAGATAAGATGAGAGAAACAAGCCTCCGATGGTTTGGCCATGTGAAAAGAGAAGTGTACGCTCCAGTGAGAAGATGTGAGAGGATCAACATCCCCGAAGGCAAAAGAGGGAAGGAACGCCCAAAGAAGAGTTTGGACGAGGTGATTAGAAAGGACTTAAAAGTTGTCGGTTTGACGGAGGACCTGGCTCAGGATAGGAAGCAGTGGCGAGATAGGATTAGGATCTTAGATCGCAGAGAGTCCACCCCGTAGTTATCTTTTGGTGCAGTGGCGTAGTGCTGGTAGTAGTTTTTTTACATGTCATGTTTATATGCAGGTAGTACTTTCTTCTGAGAGGAGTCATCGTTTGATTGTCGCGGGCTGTTAAGGTATATCACCTTCCTCTGATAGATTGTTCTTATGCTATATAGCTNNAGCAACTAGTCCTTTTAATATATCTTGGGCATTCCTTGATATGTGTCCCTAATTTTCCCATTAAATGTTTTCACAAAATCTTTCCTCTACGAAACATTTTCACAAAATTCTTTTTTGAGGGTCTCTTAGAATTAGCCTCTCTATGGGTAGGATTGCCAGTAGAAGTAAGGTTGCCTACAGTTGGATCTCCCTAAACTCCGTAAAAGCAGGACCCACACTGGGAGTTGTTGTTGTTGTTGAACTTGGACATTTCCAACATGGATATACCTCTACTTTCTTTCTTTGTTATGCTTAATGATGTTTTCCCAACTAATGAGATTAACATCTCCCACATCATACTCATAATCTTTGATTTCTAGATCCCTTCCATCATCTCGCAAACATACTTACTCTTTAATTGAAAGATAGATTTTTATAGATCATGTCTTTCTGGATTATGGGAAGAACCCAATCTCCTTTAATTTCCTTGTGATCATTGTCTACAACAAACTCTTCTCTTTGAAGATCACCAAGACTAACAGAGCTACTTTTCATCATACGACTTGTTTATTCAGAATCACTTTGTTCATATTTATTGTCCAAGATAATTGCAACAATCCCTTTGTTGTTATTTAGGGTTAGGTCTAATGCCTCATTTTAACTAAGCTCAACATAATCTAGGCTGCCAAGGTCTTAATAAGCTTGTTATTTTTCCCATTTTTGCATTCATTAGCATAATGTCCTAGCTCTCCACATGCCTAATATTTGCAATTGTTTTTTCCTGTAAGATAATACGTTGTTTTCCTAAAAAATCTTCGTTTTTTATGACTTGTTTTGTTATAATATTTTCTTCTATATTTCTCCCCCCTTTGCTTATTGAAGTTCTTTTTCTTATAAAACTTTCTCTTTCTTCTCCTTTCAGATTCTTTTCCCCATTGGTGAGGCGAATTCCAGCAAGTAAGGAATTGTTTTTTAATTATCTTTTGCTTTTGGAGATTAAGACAGTGATCATTGACACATTTTTTTTTTACATAAGAGATTCTCGAACCAAGGGTGTCAATGACATCTGCTCGTTCAAGCCATGCAATGTATTTTTGATTAATTATGACATTTATCGGGTAAGGCAATTTATCATGGAACATACGAAGATTAATTTCATTATGCCCAACTTTGTAATAAAATTGACTAAATCTAGCAATATAATTTTTGAGATATCTCATATCCCAGAATTCTATATTATTAGTCTTTCGCTGCCATTCTCTTATTTTTTCTTCAGAATCAAGTTTAGCTCTGATAAATTCGGTTTCAATTTCCTTACATAGATTTTTTGAACATGGTAGTTAGTGTTTCCATCATTCTAACGTATTTTTACCATCTTCATTTAGCGAATCATAGCAGTTAGCTACAGTGTCAGAGAAACTATGTTCAATGTAATTTAGGAAATTTACAGCAGTCCATGTAGTATCTGGGTTTAAGACACTATTCATGCCTATTTTCCAATGTTCAAATATTTATTCTATATTACGAGCTCATCTATGTTTAAGATGTATCCTGTTTGACTAATTGGAGTAAGACTAATTTCTTCAAAGGTTGTAGTTTTCCTTGAGATAAACCCAACGGAAAAACTAGTTGTACGTCATGCTGGAACGTATCTAGGTCTTATAAAATGAGTATTTCTTCTAGAAGGTTCACCAAATTCTTCAGGTTTAGGAACAATATTGTTAACCAGATTAGTCTCTATTTTACTTAAATTGATTCTTCTCCGATTTCATTAATCTCATCTTCAACAGCCATTTTCCCCCTTTTTAATCCAATTTTCTTTTTATTTCTTCTAAGGGTAACAGATTTAGATCTTCTAATTTAATAAGGTTCATCGGCTGATATATTTCTTCTTCTAATCAGAAATTATTAGTCTCTTCATTGTCATTAGACAACACCTCATTTTTTATCGCTAATTGCACCCATGATCTTGTTTAATTCTTCTGGATTTTGTTCTTTCTTGAACATATTTTGTAGTTCCTCAAGAGTACACTACTTGTACTCCATCTTTTTCTTCTTTTTCTGTTTTTTCAGCCTATTTTTTACCTGATTTCTCTCCTACTTTTTTTGGATTTTTATATCATGTAAAGGAAATAGATTCTTGGTTTTTGGGCTTTGGAAAGGATATTTATGCTGAAATAGAGTACTAATATTGGAAGTAGTTTTTTTGCTATGTCTAACTTCGTTAACCAGAGAAAGGTGAATTGCAGATATTTCTTTCTTCAGCTC
>NCQT01077075.1:0-12154 GCA_002740465.1 Stenocereus thurberi | reverse complement strand
CTGTTTCTCCTCAAAGACATCTCGCGCAGTAGCTTTAAGATCTCGAACCATAGCACTCATGGCTCGAAGGTGTTCGGAGGCACTACGACCAGTGACAATAGTATACTGCATCCATTTTAACGGTAAGGTGCACAACCTCGTAACTAGTGTTTAGCCAAACCTAATCCTAAGTCGGGCCCACGTGTCCTTAGTAGTGAAGAAATGATCAAACTTTCCCAAAAGTCTGTCATGTATGCAAGACAACATCGTGTGGCATACGAAACGGTCCCTTTTGAACTAAGCATTGTATGCCTTTAGATTTTCCTTATACCACTCAGCAGTAATATCTTTGCCTTCTTCATCTTTGTCAACCGGGACCGGCATAGAAGTTGTTAAGAAATCTAGCATGTCACCCTCATCTAGGATGAATTGGATTTTAGATGCCAAACATCGTGATTTGAGCAATGCAGCTTTTTGTTAGAAGATATACTGTCTATCAAATTCTTAGCTCCTATATCTGAAAGTATATATAATTTATTAGGCATATCGTTTAATAATTAAATTATCAAGAAAACCCCATCATGCATATCATACGTTTGAAAATTTCGCTAAGCTTGTAATTAACACATATCAATTTAAATTAGTAGTTTTTGGCAATTTAATTATTATATACTTCCTTGAATCTTCTATTAAACTAATTAACGTTTTAATTAGTGACTCTCACATAGATATTCACCTTCAATCATGTAAAACCTATTTACATAAGCTTTATTTATATGAAACTAATTCATATAATAGGCTCTCCGAGAAAACTTCCGTCACACAAAGTTATATATTTAAGTCCAAGGGTTCATAATTATTATTAGTTTAATATAATAATATGAAAAAAATATAAAACTCGTCCAAAATATGGGACAAACTCATAGTCAAAAATTCAAACATATAAAACAAATTTATATGATTACGAAGTAAATAAAAAATAAGACATATTACTCAACCCAAAAGAAAAACCAGTTCAGAAGGAAAAAAAAAAAGAATCCCAGGCCGAATCCCCATACAAATGAGTGACTTCCCCCATTTGCTAGCCCTAAAATTCTCACCCTCTTCTCTCTCTTTCCTCTCTATCCTTTCGCACCCACTCTCTGCGATTTCACTATCTCTCTCTTGCTCTTAAACCCTAAGCTCTCTATCTTCTCTGTCCTCACCGAGAAGGATGTAACCAGAGGGTTCCCCCCTTCTCAGCCCTTCTACGCCACCACCATCACCCCGCTCCTTCATTAGGCTCTCGACAACTGTTCTTCATAGCCATTCAATTGCAGCCAAAAATGCCCAAATGATGAAATCCTCCTTGACCACCACCACAAATCAAGCTTCATACCTCTATCTGGGAAAAACAACACCACCAAGCTGTAGATTGGCCCAAGCCGAGTCTATCGGCACCACCCATGCCGCCAACGCACCACTCAACCAGCAGCACGTCTTTTCATGCGCATCTGTTTATAGTGGTTTTTGTGATTTTCTAGCCAGATTTATGCAGATTGGTGGTTTTGGAGGACGAAGGAGGAAGAAGGCAGTCCAAAACCACCTTCGTCAATGGTGCGCATCGTACATGTGCCACCGTTCCACGATAGATCTGATAGGCCAATCTCAGTCTACTTTTCCTCTTCTACCCCTTGCTCGAAATTACCCACTTTTTTATCTTATTTATTTGAGGTGATTGTTGCAATTTCCGCTAGGGCATGGTTTGTCATCGTCGTACTTACAGATGTTAATCCTCAGCAATGGGTTGTAAATTACATTACAACTTACTACCGAAGCTCTCGTTACGAATATGAAATAGTAAACCAAAAAAAAGCCTAGAATTACCACTTAGATTTAACAACAGTTAACAAAACTTAAAGAATTGAACCTAAGTAGCTTAACATCTACTAGCCTCTTATCTCATATAAGAATTAAAAGAAAATGGAATACTAAGGAAGCCTAGCACCAAGTAAATGGAAGCAGAATACCGACTAGTGCCCAGCTTCATTGATGGTGACCAAAGCACTCACCATTTGAAAAAAATTACAACATCCAAATATGTAGATTAATCACTATACCAATGTAGATTTGATACAACTGAGACCAAATTTGAGGACTTAGATTTGTTAAGCATTCAAAGCAAAGATCAAGAGCAGAGCCTAGGTCATTTGCATAAGTCCACAACCAACAGAGAAGCTCAATCAAGACAGAGAACAGAGATTCAAATTCGAACCAAAACAAACTTGATATTTCAACACCAAGCAAAACGTTTTTACTCTACAATTAAAATCCAGGGTGGATTACAATAATTTGTGAGTCAAAAGCTAGATTAGATACTGAAAATGAAAAAAATTAAAACTATGAACTCTACCCTCTGCTATCGACCTTATGTTCTCTCTTTTTTTAAGCTCTAGATCCGCCCTCTTGATTCTTCAGAATCAAATCTTCCTTTCCCCATTAACTGCTTCCATTAAGGCCCTTGTAACCGATGACTTAGTGATGGTGATGATGATGGAATTATGGAACATAAAAAAGGAGAGAGAGGGAAAGAAGCGGCCGAGAATGGGGAGATGAACTTTCCCAGTTCTGGTTTTCTCAGGTTTTTATGTGTTAAGAAATGAAGACGGAGAAGAAGAAGAAGAAAGGGGTTCAGGGGAAGTTGCTCACGTGAGGAGCGCCTAGCATGATTAAGTGAGATTAGGAAGGGGCGAATTGGGCAGCGAGTTTGGAAAATGAATCTAGCCCCTCGCTGAAGGTTGGAAAAGAAACGCATGCGGGGGAAAGAAAGGAAAAGAAGGAACTGGACCTATTGGGAGAGAAGAGAAAGAGAGAAGGAATATGGGCTAGGAAGGCTGCGGAAAAAGGAAGAGCACAAGCACAATCACGAGGGAGAGAAAAGAAAGGCAGAAAACGGGTACTGGGTTGGCCCACTATGGAAAGGAATGGAGAGAGGGAGTATGAGAAAGGGGACAGAGGCGCATAAAAGCCTTAGGTCGCTGGGCTTCAGCTTCGCCCGAGAGAGAGAAAGAGAAGGGCACCCGGGTTTATTGAGGAGGGGAAGTGCATGTGGACCTCGGGTTCCTTTGGCTAGAGCACAGACTAGGCCAAACGATTCTTGGAAGAATTTCGGCCTTGAACTTTCCTTTCCCTTTCGTTCTTCCTTTGCTTAGCTTGATCCAAATTTGATCTTGTTTAAGCTAGTTCATTTGTTTTTTTCAAGTGTTTCCCAAATTTCTACAAAATAAATAAAAACATATTACAATCCTAATTTAATTATTTATTTCGAGCAAATAATAGATAATAAAAGGGCATAAAATGACTCAATTCAAGCTGAATAACACCCCTAAGCCTAAATTTTGCTCATCTCGAGTAAAATGAAACTAAAAAGCCTAGAAAAATAAAATAAAATCCGAACTTACTTTTATACGAATCACCATTGCACTTAGCATGTGCAACAAGCCCTATAAAACCCTAATTTACCCCTAGTGGACGGGGAAGGTCTCGCAAGGGTTTGCAGAATATGTATCCACAAAATCCATAACAAGAAAATCTTTTTGATTTTTTTTACAGTGTATACAACATCGGGGAAAAATACATACATATTGTAATTAACCACGTCACTCAAGTAAGCCAAGCACTAGATCATATATAAACACAATGTAGACATCAAAAAACTCTTAGTCCCCACTGATGACATTTATACACAATTTTTCATCCCACTTAGAAATTATCTACAAACATAACTGGTAGACCCTCACTTTAGGGAAATATGGAACACTCCTACTCATGTATTTAAAATATAACAAGGTTTACTCAATTCTTTTCCAATCAAACAAACTACGATAGGCTAACTAAGATTGTCAATTCTGCACCACTAAAATACAAAATGCAAAACAATAATCAAGAGGACTTTTCAGGGTTGTAATGGGGCTAAGGGTCAACGGTTAGGAGAAGGACAAATGATTTGGGAAATGCAGAGCCAAAAGTCATAGCTAATGAGCAATCAACACTTATACCATTTATAATGACCACTCTCTTTCTCAAAGTAAGAACACACCCTAATTAAATTGACCATGGGAAATGAGTATACATAATGATACATCCATGCCAAATACTCTTCTTCACAACTCTTTTTTTTCCTTTTCCAATTTTTGAGATTTTCAACTTTTTTCGTATTTTTCGTTTTTCCTTTGAAACTTTTTCCATGATTTTTTTTTTCATTTTTGTTGCTTTTTTTCCTTTTTTAATTAAGAAATGAATGAATGGCATGAACAAAAATAACACAACTTAATTTTCAAATGGTCCTAATGAAACATCCCAACATATACCAAAATCAACCCCTGATTACATAAGATATCCAAAAGCTACCTACCAAATAATGAAGTGTTGCTCCACTAGTCTTGGCTTAGGTATAGGAAAATGTGATTAGGCCAATGGCTAAAATGAAGGATTCATAACAAAAACAGTCAAGGCTCAAAAGGGCTAGCAAAGGGTAAATACATTCTACTCAAAGGTGGTAATTTGATTAAGTAACTTGCAAAAACAAACAAATGTCTCTATCATATTATCATAATGCACACGCTAAATGTGATTTCAAAGAGAATCAGAGAAAGATCTAGAGATGTAATCATGGAAGACACACACATTAAAAAAATATGAGATTAAATTGATAAATTAGTCTTTAAGGCACAAAATCTCGCGAGTTAATCCACCAAAGTCAAGCTTGCATTCGAAATAATGTCAGGTGTTAGGATCGAGCACAAACATTACCTTTTAGGGCTAAGTCCTATAAATGTACACGACATCTATGTACAACCTAATACTACATTACCTTTTAGGGCTAAGTCCTATCAACGCACACGACAGCTATGTACAACCTAATATGAAGGTACAGGACAACATAATCAATAAGAAATAGCACATATATTCCCCACAACAAAACAAAAATCATTTTGGATTTTCATAATTTTTCAAATTTTTTTCTTTTTTTCCATTTTCAAAACTTTCCTCACCCCTACATCTAAATTTCACAATGTCCTTATTGGTAGTGAAAGAAACATAACACACAAACTAAAAACAAAAACCAACATACAAAAATAAAACAAGACCTAAAATAAAAAAGGACATGATTCAAAAACAAATGCACAACATATATACACAAAAGAGAAAGAAAAACAGCCAAATATACAAAAGGAAAAGAAAAGAAAAATGACAAAAAGAGAAGGAAGGAAACAAATTTCAAGTAAACTAGGTCGAGTGTTAAGTACACCCAAGCTATCTCAGACTTTCATCACTGATCAGAGCTCAGCTTGCAGAGTATCAAACACTCCACATCTTCTTTACTTGGAAGCTCCAGAAACTACTTTAATCGTTGTTCATTCATTTTGAATTTAGCACACTGTCAAGATCCTAAGTTTCAACTGCACCATAGGGAAAAACAGGTGAAATAATATAGGGATCCGTCCATGAGGACCTCAATTTCCCTGAAAATAAATGGAGCTTAGAGTCATATAAGAGTACTTTCCTTCTTGGGACAAACTCTTTCCTAAGAATGTATTTGTCATGAAACAACTTAGCCCTTTCTTTGCAAGATCGAGCACTCTTATAAGTCTCAGCTCATATCTCTTTAAGCTCACTTAGTTGCAGTCTTCTCCTCACCAATCTTAGTCAAGTCATAATTGAGCATTTTAATGGCCTACCAAGCTCTATACTCTATCTCAACAGAGAGACTATGAGGCTTACCATAAACAACCCTATAAGGTAACATACCTAAGGGAATTTTGAAAGCCGTCCTATATGCCCAAAAAGCATCTACAAGCTTGTCGGCCTAATCTTTTCTGTTTCTGCCCATAGACTTCTCTAGAATCTGCTTAATTTGCCTATTAGACACTTTAACCTGGCCACTAGATTGGAGATTATAGGCGGTAGTAAGCATATAGACTATGGAGTACCTCTTTAGTAAGATATCAAATGATCTGTTATTAAAGTGAGTACCCTAATCACTAATGATAGCACAGGGTATGCCAAATCTAGCAAAGATGTTCCCCCTAATGAACTTCACAACTAGCTTGGCATCACTGATCCTAGAAGGGAAGACCTCTACCCACTTTGAAGTATAATCCATAGCCAAGAAAATGTACTCATTCCCAAAAGTATATGAAAATAGTCCCATGAAATCTATACCCCACACGTCGAAAATCTCTACCACAATGATAGGACTAAGTGGAATCATATTGCTCCTTCTTATTCTGCACAATTGCTGACACCTAGGGCAACTCTTATAGTATTCAAAAGCATACCCAAATAAGGTTGGCCAATAGAAACCACATTGAGGAACTTTGGTTGCAGTCTTCATCCCATTAAAATGCGCCCCAAATGCTTGGTCATGACAAAAACAAAGGACACTCCTCACCTTATTGTTAGAAATATAACTCCTAGAGAATTGGTCAAAATAGCAGTTAAACAAATAAGGGTCATCCTAAACAAAGAATTTCATGAGATGGAATAACTTATCCCTAAGATTCTTAGTCTAATCCTTGGGAATCCCACCAGAAACTAGGTCGTTCACAATGTCATCATACTAAGGATCAGGGTGGATAGCATATAATTGCTCATCAAAAAAGCACTCAGAAATACTAGACTCACTCTCTCCACCATAGAGAATCCTAGACAAATAGTCAGCTACAAGGTTCTCAAAACCTTTCTTGTCCCTAATCTCACAGTCAAACTCTTGCAAAAGTAAGATGTATCTCAGAAGTCTAGGCTTAGCATCCTTCTTTATAAGAAGGTGCTTAAAAGTAAAGTCATCAATATAAACAATCACATGAGACCCAATTAGATAAGGTCTAAACTTTTCAAAACCAAAGATCACAGCCAAGAATTCTTTCTCAATAACCTTATAGTTTAATTGGGCATCCTTTAGAGCATGACTAACATAATAAATAACATAGGGCTTTTTATCAACACACTATCTTAGAACAACCCCAATAGAATAATCAGATGTGTCACACATCAACTCAAATGGTTCTCCCCAGATAGGAGGATAAAGAATGGGAGCAGAGGTTAAGGCTTCTATAAGCTCAGTAAATGCCACAAAACACTCCTCAGATAAGTAAAACGGCACATCGTTAGCTAACAGTTTAGTCAAGGGCTTTGCTATCTTACTAAAGTCTTGAATGAAACGATGATAGAAACCAGCATGTTCAAGAAAAGACCTCACCTCCTTCACACAAGTGGGATGGGAAAGATTAACAATCAGATCAATCTTAGTCTTATCTATCTCAATTCCATCTCTAAAAATAATGTGGCCTAAGATTATCCTCTTCTTAACCATGAAGTGACATTTCTTCCAGTTCAAAGTCAAGTTTTTCTCCCTATACCTTTCCAACGCTTCTCTTAGATTAGACAGATGATCCAAACAAAGAAAGGTCATTCATGAAATTTCCATGCATTGCTCAACTAGATATAAGAAAATGGAAATCATGAACCTCTGAAAGATAGCAGGGGCATTTCCTAGTCCAAACGGCATTCATCTAAAGGCATAAGCCCCAAATAGACAGGTAAAAGTAGTCTTCTCCTGATCCTCAGAAGCAATAGAGATCTAGGTATAGCTAAAATATCCATCTAAAAAGCAATAGAAGGAATGTCTAGTCAACCTCTCTAACATTTGGTCCAAGAAAGAAAGGGGAACTTTCTTAGTCACAGCATTCAACTTCCTATAATCTGTATATGTGCCACCCAAATTGGACTTGAGTAGGGACTAACTCATTCTTATCATTCCTAATCACGGTAATACCGATCTTCTTAGGAAAAACTTAAATAAGGCTAACCCACTTACTATCAGAAAGAGGATAAATAATCTCATTATCTAATCACTTTAATACTTCCTTCATAACTACTTCCTGCAGAGTTGGATTCAAACGCCTTTGACGATCTCGATAGGGCATAGCATTGACCTCCAAATAAATTTCATGTTGCACAATAGAAGGACTAATACCCTTGATCTCCCCTAAAGTCCAACCTATAGCCTCCTTGTTCTCTTTAAGTACGGCAATCAGTTTGTCCTCTTAGTCTCAGTCTAGGTCAGAAGCAATAATGATAGGTAATGATTTATCGGGTCCTAGGAATACATACTTAAGAGAGTTAGGAAAATGTTTCAATTCAAGAGTAGGAGACGAAACAAACTCATGAGCAAATTCATAAATAGAAGCAAACAAATAGTCAGTAGCAGAGCAGAAGTTATCAAATTCAAACACATCATATTCAGGCTAATCATCCACTAGAAATGACTCATACTCAGCAGCAAACATATCATCAAATTATCATCAAATATAGAATCTTCTACCCAATTAAGAGTAGAAAACTCCATATCATCAAAACCATAAGGCTGCCTTTGTAAGTTAACGATGTTCAATTCTAAGATCATGTTGCCAAAAGAAAGTCTCATCATTGCATTTCTGCAATTAATGAGGGCATTGGCAGTCGACAAGAAAGGACGTCCTAAAATAACGAAGACTTAACTAACTACGTTGGATATCTTCTCAGTTTCAATCACAATAAAGTCCACAGGATAAATGAATTCATCCACTCTAATTAGCACATCCTCAACTATACCCCTAGGTAACCTAGTTGGTCTATCAGCTACTTGAATGACCATTTTGATAGGTTTCAGCTCACTTAACCCCAACCTCTCATATTCAGTAAAAGGTATCAAATTAATACACGCCCTTAAATCAAGCAAAGCTTTGTGAATAAGCTGGTCGCCTATAACTATAGAAATCGTAGGGCAACCGGAGTCCTTATACTTTACTGGGATCTTATGAGAAAGGGTGAAACTAGCACCAGAGGCTAGGAAAGCCCTCTTAGGTTTATTAGTGGCTCTTTTGGTGGTACACAACTCCTTTAAAAATCTAGCATATTGAGGTATTTGCTAAATAGCATTGAATAAAGAAATGTTGATTTTGAATTGAGAGAAGGTCTCTCTTAACTTCTCAAATAAGCTTGATCTTTCTTTTTAAGCCTATGGGGAGAAAAAGGAGGTAAAGGTTTATGGATTTTCTCAGCAGAAGGAGAAGAAAAAGAATCCATAGGAGGTGAAGAATCCATAGAATCAGATGAATCTTTCTCCTTAGGCTCCTCATTGTTAGAAGGTGACTTAGAAGGAATAGGATTATGAGAATCATTGGGGACACTATCAGTCGCATCCTCTGACTTACTAGATGAACTAGTTTCTAGAGAAGAAGGAAAGAAAGAAGAATTTTGGAAGAATTGGTGATAATACATGCAGGGTTCATTAGGATTTCTTACTTGATTATTAATCTCTCGACTAGATCAAAGAGATATAACTGTATTCACTTTTCTCATAGGCTCACTAGGGTTAGCACCAAAAGAAGAGGAGGCATGACCCCTAGGGTTAACCTCAGGCTAACTCAGAAAAGTACCTAGCTCTTTAGAAGATTATGCTAACTGAAAAAATTGTTCAGTCATCATTCTCATTATTTTCTCCATATTAGCATTAATCATTCTCTCTACATAGTTATTAATTCTCCTTTCAATTTTATTAATGTTAGTATAACTGGGAGGAAGTTGAACTTGAGCTATAGGAGGTGGAGGTCTAGGTGCATTAGGCACACTTGGAAAATCCAATCTCTAAAAAGAATTAGTGGGACAAGAGATAGGTTGGGAGTCGGTTTCAAGAAACACCCCAGGCTGGGAGTTAGGAATCAAAACATTTGGTCCACTACTCCAGGAAAAGTTAGGGTGATTTCTCCACTGTGGATTGTAATAAGAGAAACATGGGTCATTCTTAGGTCCTAGAAGGCCATACTCGCTTGCTCCTACATAGTTGTTAATTGGTGAGCAAAATAAGGACAAGCACCCAAAGAATGATCTAAACCTTGAAAATGAGAACATGACACAATAAAGGTTCGAGATATCAGAGGAACATGTTTAGACAACCCCTTCAACATGTTTTCTAAAACGGCAACCTTAGACTCTAAATGACTCACATTAGAGACAGAATGCAACTCACCCCTTGTAAACCTAGAACTTAGACTGTCATCTCTAGTGATTTCCCACTACTTGGTCTTTTCAGTTAAGTCCCCTAAAAATTCCCAAGTGGCAGTGACGCTCTTAGAAAGAAAGTCACCCTGATACATGGACTCTAGCATGGTTCTAGTCTGTTGGTTAAGTCCTTAATAAATAATCTGGCACATACGTTTTTGGTCTAACTCACGATGGTAACCCTAGGACAACAAATTTTTAAAGCTATCAAAGCATTTCCAAAATGATTCCCTATCTAGTTACACAAATTAACTAATCTCATTCCTTAACATAACAATCTTGACATTAAAAAATATTTTCTTAAGAACAATCTTACAGAATCATGCCAAGAAGTAACAGAATTAGCAGCTAAGTCATATCTCCAATTTTTAGCAAAATCTTTCAAAGCAAAAGGAATCAATTTCATTCGCACAACATCAATAGGGATATTAGGAAAATGCATCATAGAACACACTTCTTCGAATTCCCTCAAAAATAAATAAGTATCCTCTAAAGCCATAAATTTAGGGAGCATCTGAGTATAATAAGGTCTCAACTCGAAAATCACGTTTTGTCCTACGTCAGGTATAGTAAAACAAGATGACAAAGCAATCATAGGAGGATAGAAAATGTTGCTCAAAGATCTCTCTTGTGCCATTTCTTGCACTTCTAACTCAAGCTTGGGTCCAAGTCGGGTTCTAGGTCCAAGTCGGGTTCACTCCTAACCAATCTACTACTTTCAGGGCCACTAACCTAGCAGCACCCTCACAAAAGGATATATTTTTGGTCTTTTTTTTCCTTTTTTGATTTTTTTGGATTTTGAATTTTTTTTCATTTTTTTCTTCCTTTTAAGACACAAACAAAATCAACAAGTGAATCAAACCTAAAAACAACATAAAAATAGAAAGTGATCCAGACCTAGAAATAAAATGAAAATAAAAATACAAATGAACTAAAAGAAGATAGAAAATAAACTAAAAGCTAAACAAGCCAACTCTAAAAATAAATTTAAAATAGAAAATAAAACTCCAAAAATCAGAACTGTATACATAGTGAATTCCATACAATCAAACGGAACGTGAATACTTTTTTCGAATTTTTCCTATCCCTGAATTGTGCAGAAAATCGCAAACAAAAATTTAGTTTCAAAAAACACAGAAAATCCCAAAGATTCCCAAAAATTTCAGAAAACTTCACACAGACTCGAAATATTATGTTGAATCCATAAACAATATCATAACAGAAAAATTTAGATTAGAACTACTCCAAAAAAATTCAAACAGAATATGAAAATCTTGAAAAATCCTGTAGTGATCAATTTCTGGTCCTGTTCTGCTTCTTTCTTTTTTGTTCCGGCACAGCCTCAACAGATCAGTTAGTGCTATTTTGTTGGCAATAAATTAGACACTAAAATTCAAATTAAATTTATCCTAAAACAAAAACAAAATCAAAATATTAACTCAAATCGAATATCTAGAACAAAGAAATCTAAACTAAACTAAACTAGTAAAAATAAAAACTCAATCAAAACTAAAAATCACAAATATGAAACTAAACAAAAATGAGTCAAACGATTCAACAAAACCAAATTTCGTGAAACCATCCCAACAACGGTGTCAGAAAATCTTATTGTAATTTACGCAAGCGTGCGGCTTATCATCGTCATACTTACGGTGTCAATCCTCAGAGATGGCTTGTGAAATTAGGTTACAAATTACTACCGAAGCTTTTGTTACAAATATGAAATAGTAAACAAAAAAAAAAAAAACCCTAGAATTGCCACTTAGATTTAACAACGGTTAACAAAACCTAAGGAATGAAACATCCACTAGCCTCTTGTCTCGTATAAGAACTAAAAGAAAAATGGAATACTAAGGAAGCCTGACACCAAGTAAATGGAAGCAGAATACCAACTGGTGCCCAGCTTCAGTGACGGTGACCAAAGCACTCACCATTCAAAAAATATTGCAACATCCAAACAAATAATTGCTGTCAAGCACCTATTATTTTGCTGAATTTATTTTCAGGGCCCTGTGTTTTCAAAATACATTACCAGGTCCTTTTATTTTGTGAAAACTATTATAAGGGCCTCCTTTACTATTTAAGTTTTCTT
>NCQT01077045.1:13739-28130 GCA_002740465.1 Stenocereus thurberi | reverse complement strand
CCCTCCCCGTTTGCTTCTTCATCTCCTCCCCAAACAACCACAACCCTTCATCTTCTCCACTCCACACAGCGCCGGTTTTTCTTTCTCCTCCTTCAATGCATCATTCATGGCGCCCGTTACCCGTCACCTCATGGTCATTTCGATGGACAAGAAAAGGGGCATGTTTGAAAGCTTTAAAAGGAGCTGGAGCAGCACGAATCGGGGGGAAATTCGAGAGGAAGGGTTGATTTTTGTTTCCAGATTTCATTAGGTTTAGAATTTCAGTTTTAGGGTTTAGTTCAGTTTCAAATTTGTCTCTTTTCTATTTGTAGATCTGATTTTGAATTTAGGAGTTTCATTTGCATTGGTTCAAATCCTTCAAATTTCTAGTTTGAGTTAGTTCACTTGAATCAAAACTTCTGCTCTTTAAGTTGAATTTCGTCTTTCTATTGTTCAATATCACGATTTATGTATCCTCTGTTATGCCCTGTTTGCTGATGCCCCTATTTCCCCTCTCCCTTATTTCGAATTCTCCATCTTTGGGTTGTCCATAGTTCGAATTCTCCTTTCCTATTCATTTATCTGTTTCTAGCTAGTTTTGGAAGTTGGGTTGTTGGTTTGATTGGGAATTGCAGTTGAATTTGGCAAATCAATGCTTTGAGTTCATTTGCTTTGTTTGTTCGTTTGCTCCGCTTGTTGATTTGGCTTCGAATGTATAATTTCATGAACCAGTTACAGCTAAGTGTTGGTGAGTTCTAGTCGTTTGCAATTTGGAGCCTCTCGTTGTGGCTGGATTATGTTTAACAATGACAAAATTGAACTGTGCATGTCTATTATCTGAGGAATAATTTGACTTTGGAGTTGGTTAGTTAGCATTAGTTAGTTTAGCAATTTGGCAACCTAATTTTACAACCATCCCTGAAGACGATACCCGTAATTCGTATAATGATAAACCGTACGCTTGTGGAAATTCACAACAGCAGTAAATGTACCTCAATAAAAAGTGTCATCTCTTTCAAAATAATTAGATGATAACTCATAAAACTAATGAGAATGAGCTTGCTTTCTGTTTCAAAAGGAGTCTCTTGTAATTAACAACCATATTTTAATATGATAATCTTGTTCATGTAATAGAACATTGTGGAATGTAAAATGTTGATAAATTTAAAATTATCAAATTAGCTTTCATAAATTTAATATAAACCCATTACAAGAAAGGGGATCAAAGTGTTAGGTATGAATTAAAATAGGGGAAGGTGCATATTCCTAGTCTCCTATATTGCATTTTCTTCCCAAAAATAGGTAGAATCAATTAATAATGTGAAAAGTAGAGAATTATGTGCACTCTCATTGGACCTAAATCATCATAGTATGAAACAAAATTGAAGAAACAAGTAGGCATGCCTTATGGTTACAGTTTTCAAATTTTGAGAATTTGAAAGGAAAATTACAATTGACACTAATAAGTGAAAAAAAAAANNTTAAAAGGAAGTGGGTAGTTACTGTTCTGTTGTCCCAAAATATGCTGCACTTTAGGGAATTATAATTTACTGCTACCTACCTCGTCATAAAAAGACAAGGAAGGCATGGTTAAAAATAGACCTGATCAAATTGAGGGTCGGGTTGAGTCATGAGGGTCGGAAGGCATGATTTTCTTGACCCTGGCCCTACCCGACTCTCATGTGGGTCGCAATATCCTTGACCCTGACCTTGACCCTATGGGTAACCTCGGGTCATCTAGTTAGGCCCGACCCTCAAATATTCTCGATACAGAAAATGAGATTTTTACTATGTTTACTTTTTATTATAAGGTTCAACGTTAAACGTCCTGCAAAACAAAAGGTCAAATGATAATATAATGTTCCAATAAAATGTATCACAATTACAAACATTCTAACGTGTAATTTAGTGATCAAAATGATTAGTTCATTAAAACTACTATTTCAAACATCAGAGGGAGCGTGTTAGAAGGTTACAAGCTAGTAAGATTTAACGGAAAGAGGCTGGGCGAATACAAGAAAGTAAAAAGCAAAAAAGGTTTTGAGCAAATAAAATCCAAAGTATCTTGTTTTGATTATAAATTTTGATGTTAAATTTTAAATTTTTTCAAAAAGTGAGGGTCAGCGGGTCGGGTTAGAGGGTCAAAACCTCTATCCAAGCCCGACCCTTATCGTAGTTGGGTACCCTCAAATTTTGGGTCAAGGTGGGTTGGAGACCAAAAAAGCTGACCCTAACCCACATTTTTGAGGGTCGAGTCGGGATGGTCGGGCGGGCCCCGACCCATTGATCAGTCTAATTAAAAAAAAGCAAAGAAGGCAAATGGTTAAAAGAGAAAAAGGAAATACAGACTACAGTATTAAAGAGAAAACAAAGATTAAAACACAAACAACAAAGCACCAAGGAGACGGAGCTTTGTAGAAGAAAAAGAAATGAAGCACAAAGCTATTCTACGAGTTGAAACTAGGAATTCGAAGGAATTTAACAACAAAATCAAGTCAGCTCACTGCCTTTAATGTCGACATCTCTTAATTCCCCTTGAATATGGTTAGCCATAGGAAGGTCGAGTTGTTGTAAAACCACAAGACCAAAAGTGTGGGTCAGCGAGATAACAAGTAAAGCGCTAATCATGCTAGCTTTCCACTGAAATCGGATCGTACTAGATCCATAAAAACTTGAATTCTTCAATATCATGGGTCTTTTAGACTCTACTTAAAGTAAATGCTTTGGAATATTGAGATCTTCGAAACTCCTTAAAAATCCCAATTCCTACCAAAACCATGAAGCCTATGGATCATGCCTGATCTCGATCCTGTTAGATGAATAAACTCCTAGATCCTGCCGAATCCCGATTCCTATCAGGACCACAAAGATTAAGGGTCCTGTCAGAACCATAGTCCGTATGATCCTATTGGATCCTAATTCTATTGAACCTTAAATATAGAGGAAATATGGGCAAAAACACTGCTTAATCAGAGACGATATCGATTAATGGCAAAGAAACTCATCAAATAGGTTACTAAAATATAAGTGAAAAAAGAAAAGGAGTATATGACAGCAAGAACATTGGCTCTCATTGAAAGAATCACCTCGAACAGAGTACTAGCTTATAACTCATGCTTTATGCATAATTTTACCATCTATTTTGCCTACTTTTTGCTCGTTGAAATATATTTTTATGAGTAAATAATGCGTACTTTATATAATTTTTCAAGGGAAAATGTGAGTTATAAATAATGGAGTTGGCATAACTTTCTCAAGTGTCTATTATTCGAACCATATTGACAAGCCCAACTGCAAACTGTCCAGAAAGGAGATGCTAGTGAACTATCTCTGGGGGTACGTGTGGCTTGTGTGTTTCTTTTATAAAAACAAACAAAGGAAAAGAAAATGAGTCAGTTTTGGCATATTGAGAGATTAGTTAATGGTTGGTAGGAATGCTTTTACTGATCATTAGTGTCCCTTTTGATGATTAACTGATGAGATGGCAGAAATGTGTTTGCCAAGTCATAAGATATATGATCACTAGAAACTAATTTGTTGATCAATTGTATACATTTTGGTGATCATTAGAACTGTGATTGGTGATCATATGATCTTGAGGTTATCCCATAAATATGTTGCTATTGCATGAAAATGTTGTTATGATAGTTTCATTATATTTGTTTACTTATATTTGTGGTTTATGACCACAAAAGAATCATAGTATATGTTTCTATGAATGATATCAATTGGTGATCAACAGTTCTAGTTTTTGTGATCGTTACAGCTCTGTTAGTAGAGCCATGTTTGGTGATCACTATATCTATTTATGGTGTTCAACATAAATATGTTGGTTTTTTGCCAAGCATATTCTAATTGATATCTTGGAAGACCCTGTTATTCCTTTGTGTTTGTGTTTTATTCTCATCAAACATCATAGTGTATGTTTTAATAAAAGATATCGCTTAGTCATAAACTATTGTAATCTTGGTGATCGTTGTAGCTATGTTGGTGATCATTATAGCCATATTTATTGAGCACTACATTAATCTATGGTGTTCAACATAAAATATCATGGTTTTTCATGAAACATACTATGAGTGATATCTTGGAAAAATTATAGTATATGTTCTTATAGAAGATATTGTTTCGTGATCAATAGTTGTAATGTTGGTGATCGTTACTACTATCTTTGGTGATCACTATATATATATATTTAAGGTATTCAACATAAATATATTGGTTTTTTGCCAAGCATATTCTGATTGATGTCTTGGAAGACCCCTTTATTCTTTTGTGTCTGTATTTATTCTCATCAAACATCATAGTATATGTTTTTATAAAAGATATTGCTTGGTGGTCAACGAATGCAGTCTTAGTTTGATGATCATCACAGTCATGTTTAGTGATCACTATATTAATCTACGGTGTTCAACATAAATATGTTGATTTTTAATGAAACATACTATGAGTGATATCTTGGAAAAATTATTATATATGTTCTTATAGAAGATATTGTTTCGTGATCCACAGTTATAGTTTTGATGATCATTGCAGCTATCTTTGGTGATCATAACATGTTATTTCGTGATGACTGAGTTTTTTTGGGTGATTAACATGTTCTTGCTTACATTTGCTAAGTGGTTAATAGGTTATTTTTTGGAGATCAATAGTAATACTCCCAGTGATCACCGCAGGGATGTTTGGTGATTATTCTTTATATGTCACCTGAATTTAGTACAATGAAGATTTGTGCTAGCCTAGACATTAGTAGAATATTATATAATATGTTATATATTGTTCAAAAACATAACTTATCAATTACAAAATAATACTTGTCCATTGCAAATTGGCAAAAAAAACAAACAGGATATGAAAAAACCTAGTCCTTCTCAGCCACATCCTTCACATTAGGATAAATTGTCCCAAATTCCTTGAAATCTTCAACCCATTTCATTTCCGTGAGTCTTGCCCTATTGTGCTCATAGTTGACTATATTGTGACAGTATCATGACGTCAAAACATTCAGCTTTGGATCCTGTGGAGAAAGATAGTTCATGATGACATAGTAATATGCTGATTTTTTTGTGGTTAGAAAATAAATGTTATGGTCAAATACTTACACCATTTGGATTTAGACCAGACTACCACTTCTCTCCTTCCTCAAACTAGCTCTCCATGTGTCTTATACAAAATATGCCACAATCTATGACATTTGTGCTTGACCTTCATCACATTTTCAACCGTAGCTAGTTTTTTGGCAACATCGTCTTTGGATATTCTACGTCCTCCAGGTAACGCCTGAGTACTTTACTCTGCACAAATTTTTCAAAATTTGCACACTATTAGAATTGCAATGTAACGACATCAGCATAGTTATAAAATAGTATAGTTTTTAAAACTCAACAACTTTTTCGAAAAATCTCCTTATGCAACCTTGAATGTTGTTTTTATCATCATGTTATCAATTATCTTAAGCTTATCATCCTTCAGGTTAAAGCAAGGCAAGAAGGAATGCCTTCTTTAGCTTGCAGGGAAGAAAACCTTTTTTAAGTGAAAAAGAAGAAAAACAAACACACATGTGAACATTAGCAACTATGAACAGTAATAGTGAGCGCCTTTTTTAACAAGCCAAGGGCATTAAGAGCATTCAATGAAAAGCAATGCTTACCTAGTTAAGTTGTTTGATTTTGATCAAGGGACACCTTTATAGCTCTCTGTCGATTACCTCCTTAAAATCTTCATATCTCTTATTGAATGATTTGAATTTCAACATATATTTGCTAAAGAAATACTGCAGCAAAGAGCAATGTTGAAACATTTATGCAATGAAATTTACCACTGAAGACAGACGATTGTAGGTGAGAAATTTATTGAACTACGTAGATCAATCACTTAATGTTTTACTTATGATCACTAATGTAGTTATTATTGATGAATAAGGTGATTTCAGATGTATTTACACTTTGATCAAATGACATGAACAGTCTGCTTGGAGTGGCGAGGTCCCTTTTTCTCTCTGGATCATTGAGTATGCATGACTATAGGTTGATCACATTCAACTCGACCTCCTCTTCTGGTTTTAGAGTTGCCATGACAAATCTAGTTGCCTCCTTATCACCACAACCATCAAACAAAGGTTCACTAGAAAAATGAAAAGAATGGTTACACACTTTCTAGGAAATTAAAATGTGACATTTACGTAGCAAGTGATATATTGATTATAAATCATATACCTAATGATCACCAACCACAAACACACTGATCACCAATGTCAAACTGTTGATCAATGAGCAGACAATATATTCACTCGCCAAAATGCATCACTTAGTATAAGCATTAAGCTACAATCTATGACGGAAGAACTAAACATTTAGACAAGTTATCTCGAATTGATTACTAGTCACAAAACTATTGATCACCAATCACAAAATTATTGATCACCAAATAAATAATCATTGATCACCAATTATAACCTAATGATCACTAAACACATAACCTTTGATCACTAATCACAACCCTATTGATTAGAAGCAAATAAGCATTCATAACTAATCACATACCTATTGGCGACTAACTTGACAAAACATTGAAGAAGTAAACATCTATATAATGTAAATCAAATATTGACCATCAACAACATAACAATTGATCACCTACACATACCTTATGATCACTCATCATAAATCACTGAATTGAAAGGCATAAAAAGAAGTAAATATTTACATAAGTAATCACATACTAACCACCAATCAAATAGCTACTGATCCCCAAGCTTGCAGCTTTTGATCATTAACTACGCCAATAGGCTGCTTTGCCAAAAGCATCACTTATTATACATGGATTGATATGAGATGTTACCTCTCATCCACATCTTAAAAATTACCAAAAATATACTCAAATATGGCCACCTCATCTTCAGGCAGTTGATTGCCCAACTTCGTTAATTGGATGACATTCGACGAGCAGTAGACAAGAGGCACCTTTTAAGGTTGTCTCTTCCTTATTACTACTGATGGACCTACTTCCTCTGACTATTTCAGAGTTATAGCAGCACTCACACACTTCTAATCATCCCTTTTAGCCAAAACCTCTTTATTTGCTTTATGTTCAAGCCTTGTCTTTACTATCAGTTTGGGCTTGCCGTCATTAGCTGCTTTTTGTTCACAACCAGCCCTGAGACTTTCTTTCTTCTCCTCGACTGTGTGTTTGGCAGCTGGGGCACTTGTCATTTTTTGGCTACTACTACTCTTCATAATGGCCTTAACCTTGTCAGACAACTTTACTTTATCCCTACCAGTATGTTTTTAAGGCCCCTCTGCTTTAGATGCGAGCTTTTGCTGCTATTGCCTTGGCTGAGTTTGCAATGGCAGATTTAGCTGTTTGCTTGGCACCTTCACCATGCACAGTAAGCTTCATCTGTTTGATAACTTTATCTTTGTGTGGTGGAGTGCTCGCAGTTTTTTTGCTTTGGGGTTGCTTACCCCTGAGCCTTCAAAGACACTCCTTGTTTGCTCTGTTGTGGTTGGTCTTCGAAGTGTGAGGAGATGGTGCTTTTGAGCTAGTGTTCTGTTGCATAGTAGATTTTTTAATCCTTATTGTGGGCTTCACCCTTTTTTGAAGAACCTTTTTCCTTACTTTGGACTTGTTCTTAGTTGACTTCTTGATGCTTAGGTCATGGTTCGCCTAACAAGTGTTCTAAAAGGGGAATATCAATCGAGCACCACCATCATCATCCTTATTAACATCATGCTTTTACCTAGCAGTGTTTAGATCAGACACAGAAGTTGTCTGAGGGACAAGACCTTTGGCTGTCCAGCTGACTCAATCCCAGCCCTGGACTAAATGAAGGCATGCTATCATCCTTGTTCATTTCTTTCTTCGCCTGATCCATGAACACATTCTCACGGTGGTCTTACTTCTCAGGACTAGCATTGCATCTGCCACAGATGCGGTTGCCGAAACTCGAGCTTCACTGTCTGGTTCATGAAGTGCAAGTGTGGAACTGGATGAAGGACCACCATCGTCCTTGTTTGGTTGTTGCTTTGGTTGAAGCTTTAAGAACTCCATATGAGCACTGTGAAGGTCCATAATGGCCCTCCTCTTAATAGTAGTGTTGAAATCTCTACCTTCGCCAATTGTAGGCAATCCTTTCACATTGCCCTCTCTATGAGATTCTTAATCTGTGGCAGGAACATTGCAGAATGAGATGAACATTGCCCTTACTTCATCTCGTATCTTGCGAAGTTCTTCATTCTCACTGTACTTATGGACATATAATCCATGATGGTGACAAAGTTTTTGTAAGCCAATGCTAATTGCTTCAGAGCAAAAACTGTTTTGCCAACATTTTTTTACAAATTTGAAAAAATAAATACAGATGTTAGCTGATCAGTAATAATGTGACTGTTGATAACTCGCCAAACAATCATCAAATTGTAAACTAATAAAGAGAAAACTAATCCCTAAAAGCATCAGGTTTCATAACTAATAGCATTGGTACTGATTACTACTCAAAGAATAACTATAGTCGAAGCAATGCTGACAAAACATTGACCACCAAGTAATATGATCGCCAATGTTATGCCAACTGATGACAAATAACATCTTTAATGATTACCATGCAAAGAAGAATGAAAATAAAAGCAATATTCAAATATTATGTAATATGATTCGGAATCATATGCCACTAATTACAAATGATGTCTATAATGATCACTATAAACAAAAGCATTAATTGTCAATGAAAAATAAAATAAGTAAACATTAACATAATTAATCACTTATATTATTGATAATGATCACTAAAAATATGACCACTAATCTCTCAGTAGATATGCCATAAAATAATAGAAATTCAAGTTTGAGTTAGGTGATCAGTAATCTACATCTCTATTGAATCACTGATCATATAAGTATTAATCACCAATAGCATTTCTATTGATCACCATGTACTGACATTCACATATAAGGACTAAGCTTTAAGGAATGGACATGATGGGGGTATTTTGTTACCTTAAACTCTGTCTTCTTTGTGTCTTTAACACCTTCAGTTTGAGCCTCTAGTGGTTGTGGAAAATCCAATGCTGCTGCAACTGTCTCTTTACCAGTGGCCTTGTCCACCTTGCCTTTTTATATTTTTTTGAAAAATAATAATGTTATCGTATTGAACTTCAAGCATTGTGCAAAAAGAAAAAAAATGTTTATCTACTTTTAGCATTGATCACCTTGCCTTTCTATATTTATGATCAATAGAAGTAATGATCAACAGCTGTTATTAATGATCAGTACAAATAAAATTAGTAATGACTTCACTCAATATTTAATTAGTGTAGAAATTCAAGTTTGAGTTATTAGTGATTAGTACAAATAAGGCAGGTATGTTTTGTTAACTACCTTAATTTTAGAGCTCTTGATGTCTTCAGTAGGGTGCTGCTCAGTCATTACTGGGTGTGATACATTCAGGTAAGGTACAATGACACCTCTCCCAAAACTGTGCCTATGGTCCTTGTCTTCTACCCTTTTCTTGATGTCCTTATTATTCTATATGGACATCAGAGGGAATTCTCTCTTCACTATTATCTTATTGAAAACAACTCTACCTAAGTGCAAAATCTTCTAATACAGCAAGATAAAAAAATATTTGATTAGTAGAAGCAACTAGGTTACTTACACGTGTATCAATAGTTGATCACTAATGCGATCACTAATGCACTACTTATTGATGGCTAGTAAGTTAATGGCTAATAACTAAGACATTTTGGCATTCCTTTATTGATGATCAGTGTGTTTTTAATGATCAATGTGTTTGCTTATATTGATTACCAATTTTTTGAAGACATAGGTTGTTGAATAGGAGAACTCACCATCAAGAAGAACAGTGGACCATCGAAATGCACAACTTTTATAGCCTTAGTCTATTCGTAGTGCGGCACACTACTAATCAGCTTATCCCGCACAAACTGGCACCAGTTTAGGGATGCGATCTGGTTCACATCCTTCACATATTTCAGCACAAACTTACTGTAATAGCAGTTCTTTGATCCGCTGAAAAAGCAATTCATCAAATATATGATGAAGTTCCTCTTGAAGCTCTCTCCCTTGTCTTTTTTAGATAGTATGAACTCTGGCATTTGAGTGAGTTCCTAGGCATTCGGATCAATTTTTCATTCCTTGAGCCATGCAGGATCTTATTATTCTCTTCATCCATTGAAGAATTGGTGGTTTCTACAATTTGCCTTCCCCCAAAAGGCACACCCAGGGTCACATACACATCAAATGCTGTGGCAGGAAACTTCTGCCTATCCGAAAGCTTGAAGCACATAGTGTATGGATCAGAGCTCTTTACGAGCCATTTGGAGAACTTTCCTGGGATTTGCTGTAGATAAACCTTTAAGAAGGAAGCAAATCCTATTGATCTAACTGCCTTAATCTGGGCTTCATTGAGTTGCACCACTAGTGATGAGAATGAACTCATAGTCATTCTCATAATGAATGCTTTCTAGTATGTCCTTTTTTTGCTCGCAGCCTCCTTCTTAAATTTTAAAGGTTGTTCATCCTGGACCATCTAAAGGTCGTGTGTTGAGTCAGTTTCTTTCACCACTAGCAAAGCAGTACCAACATTAGATTACATAATCTTTTCCTTCCTGATCGCGTTCATATTCTAACGAAGGCTTGTTCCTCTTTCGAGCAGCTTTTATGGTTTGATGAATGGTGGCCTCGTCTTTCTCCTCTGCCGAGTCTTCAGCATGATTGACCTCTTTGCATTCATAAGCCAGATCATTTTCTTTTCAATTCGAACTATCAGAAAGTTCCTTGTCAAATACATGGAGTTTCTCTGCTGCAGCCTTTGAGTGCCTATCAGTGGGTGCCTTCTTCTTTGCCTTACTTGGAACGTTTTTGGCAGCATTTTGGCCACTACTTGTGATCTTGTCCTCTCCTTTCCCTCCACTATTCTATGCAAATTTGTCACCCTTTCCTAAATGCCCAGGAGATTTCTCCTTCTTTAGCATCGTGCTTGGAGGCTTGTCTATGTTGTTTTTGCCAAACTTCCTCTTTGAAGGACCTTTCTCCTTGGGTCTCTTGGGAGATCCTCCTTTTTCCTTTGCCTTCTCATTTTCCTTGTCATATGCATGCTATAGGAAGGGGACCTCTTCACTGCTCTTGTTCTTGACCTTCCCCTTCTTCTCAGTCTTCTTCTTTCTGGGCTTTAGAGTTGGTTCTTAAGAAAGATTTTGGGAGCTTTTGTGGTGACTTGTCAGCCTTATCGTTATTCTCGGCCTCCCTTTCCTCATCATCTTTCTTTTCTTCATGTGTTTTAGTGAGTTCATCTTCAATGCTCTTTTGTTGTGCAGCTTTTTTCAATGATCTTTCAGATAACGGTACTTGTGTTGCACTGGCTTCGACATCTATGTCACTCTTGCGTTTCTTTTGCAGTTGTTCATCAGGCAGGGACTTATCTTTGTAGCCCTTGTTGTCATCTGCATTGTTTTCATTATCAGACTGACTTGAAGTGTAGTCGTTGATACCCGTTTTGCACGGAAATACTTTGTACCGATGTTTCTTTCCTTAACCAGAACTACTGCTATTTTTTTTACCAGATGCTCTTCTTTCGTCATCACCTTTTTCATTCATGGTACGTTGGGGCTGTAAAATACAAAAGGCAAGTTAGTATACAAATTTGGATATTGTACTGCAATTAGAATCTGTGGATAAGGAGTACCTTTCCATTTTTTAGTGAACAGACTTCCAGTGTTAACGTCTTCAATGACGTTTTTTTATTGTTTCAGAAGTTTGATCCTCTATAAGATCATTTTGACCCTACAATAAAACCACAAGTTTATCTATAAAAGCATACCGAAAAAAAGTCGCATACTTCAATGAACCTAGAAAATATAATGCATCACTAATCATAGTTCAAATGATAACTAATCACAACTGTATTGTTCGCAAATACTCAACACATGACACACCAATCATATATGTATTATACGTGTGTATTTGACTTTGTTATCAGAAAAGGGCTGATCACCAATCACAACTCTATCGATCACCAATCACAACACTAGTGCTCACCAATCATACATATTGATCACAAAATTAATTCCTATTGATCACAAATTAACCAAACACATATGTAGTCTGTGTTCACAAACTACACGTCATACCTCTACTGATCACCCAGTCACAACACTAGTGATCACCAATCATACCTATCTTGATCACTAAATTAACTCTACTAATCCAATCACAACACCAGTATCACCAATCATACCTCTATTGAGCACTAAATCAAGTTATGATGGCAAAAGTGCTGATCACCTATCATAATTCCACTTATCACCAATGATACCTCTATTGATCGCAAACAAGGCATGACTAATTTGTAAATAGATCATAGTAAGTAAAAAATTTACATAACTGATCACTAATCATATTCAAAAGGATCACCAATCATAAATGAATTGATCACCTATTATGAAAGGGTTGATCACCAAAAATGCAAAAGTGGGATAGATTTCAGCAATTAGGGGTGAACAGGTGGTAAACTGATCATTTAAATAGGTGATCACTACTCATATACATTAGTGATCGAATAAAAGTACTAGAATTCATCACCAGGAAAACACATATATAAAACAATCACTAATACTATACCTAATGATCACTGATTATATAGCCAATCATCACAAACTGCACATGTAATACCAGAAAAATTCACTTAAGGATTGAAAAAACATTTTTGAAGGAATTATTTAATCATTTAAGAAAATGATTTGGTTAAAACAATCTCCTCAAAATTGCTCACTAGATAAACACATCTCCAAAAGGATTACTAATATTATAACTAACAATCACTAATTATCCTCCTGACAATCACTTCCTAGACATACAGCATAAAAACCCGTGCCGGGGGGTTTTTCCACAATATTTGCAGGAAATATTTAAAAGTTTGTCAGAATATGATTTTTTTTTTTCAAAGAATGTCCCAAAATTTATCAACAGAGAAACACATATGCAAACTGATCACAAATACTACACCTAATCATCACTAAGTATGTAACCAATGATCACAAGTTATAGATGTAATGTAAAAATATTCACTTAAGGTTTGAAATGCATTTTTTATACCTCTTGGAAGGTGATTGTTCTCTATTTACCTAGGTTATTTCCTGAACTTTTTGTGTGCCCATTATTTCTCAATAACAAACCTTAGAGAGAAAGCAAATGTATGTCAAAACGAAAGATTAAAAAAATAACTCCTTCGAAAACACGCTATAAACTTCATCAAATTGTACAATGTTATCATAAAAATAAATTAAACTTCAAAATGGAGGTTTGTAAGTAAAAGATCAAAGCATGGTACGTTTCTATAAACCAAACGACACTCTTGTAGTTCAAAAGCAGAGCACAAGCTGCTAGAAGTGGATTTCAAAATAGATTTCGAAAAAAAATGTTCAAATGCAAGAAAGATCGTCTAAAAATCGAAGATAAATGCATAAAAAAACAATATGAATGTACTAAAACTCAACAAATAGAGCAATGTCACATTCAAAAGTCCAGAGTCTCACCTTCAAAATGCAGAAATGGTGGTGAGAAGTTGAATGATTTGATAAATGCTAGTGAGATTGCAAATTCGGACTATGAGAGAGAGAGAGAGTAAGACTGAGACTGAGAATAACAAAGTAATGCAGAGACTTAGAAAATAAAGAGGCTCTCGCTTAGTCTTGACCTTTTAAACAATCATTATGCGGTTCTTTTTGGTTTCCCGTATTTTATTTTCTTTTTCTTTTCATTTTTTGTATCTGTGTGTTCTTTGGGCCCCTACTTCAATGGGGTTGGTTGGCTGTCATAACTATAAGCGTTTAATTTTACCTTGGGATAAGAATGTAAATTAAGAGATACGGTTTTCAAAAAAGGAATTGCAATTTTTTGATTTACAATTAAAAGATGAAAATATTTACCATAAAGAAAATGCACGTTTGAATTTTACACAACATAATAAAGTTTGTAATATAAGCAAAGAATATTTATTAATTAAAAATGAAATTCTATGTTTTTCAGAAAATAAATTTGAAAATGTAGAGAATGAACATAAAATTTTTTTATTTAAATTAAGGTTTATTAAAACTTAAGAAAATCAATGAAAGAATGATTTGAGTACCCAAAAAAGATATTACATGTTTTCATTAAATGATATCATTTCGTGACCAACACGAACAGTTATAGTGATAATTAGAATGACTGTTAGTGATCATTAGGTTTGTTTATGGTGATCAACAGACTCTCAATTATAGTTATTGATTAGTAAATCAAAAGAATAACTCCAGTTGATAAAAAAATAATAATATCACTTGGTGATCAACAGGTGCAGTTATGGCGATAATTATAACCATGTTTAGTGATCACTTAAATGATATTTATTCATAGGGA
>NCQT01077003.1:1654-17813 GCA_002740465.1 Stenocereus thurberi | reverse complement strand
CATTTCTCAGTTACTCTATTCTTACGGAGTGTCTGGAAGTCTCAAAATGCCTGAATCTTTTAAAACAACACGTCAAAACCTATGGGTTCCTTACTACATGCCAAGCATATTTGGGAGAATGAAAATTACGAAATTCAATCCTTTCCTATCATCCATCTTCTTCACCAACGCTTTTCCACCACACTCATCGCCACCATAAGACCAACCAATTCATCGGGTGGAGGTTACCAGTAGAGGGATCCATCAAAATCAACTTTGATGGGTTGAAATATTTAGCTGGCGGTGCAGCAGGATTTGTTATACATAGCTGGTAAGGAAACTTCATCTTGGCTGGTGCTCATTTTATGCAACAAGCTCCGGTCTTGGTAGTAAAAGTAGCAACCATGAGAGATGGAATTAAGGCCGCGATTCAAGCAAGATATCGAATGATTAAGGTTACATGTGATAATCAAATTGTCATCAAAGCAATCCCGCAAAAGGTTAGCATACCTTGGCAAATAGCTCCAATTCCTCAGGAAATTAGAAACATGATTTCAAGTTGTGACTCTATTTCATCTGCCCATATTTACCATGAGGGTAATATAGCAGCTGATTTGATAGCTAAATTTGGTTGTTCCTTTAGATCTTGTTCTCTTTCATTTTTTCCCCTCCCCACCTTGCCAGGAATTTCTTTTTACCATTGTTGATGATAACTTAGTTAGAACCCTTCGGAGAAAGGCTATCTGATATTCTTGTACTTACCTTCCCCCCTCCAAAAAAATGTTTACCTTTTGTGAAAAATCGATCTCAAAACACATTAGTAATGTAAGCATTTATATTACACATAGTAGACATTAATAATGTGTTTAGCGAATAATAGTGACGTGTATATAAAGCACTTCTATTTTGTGAATACATTTACTTTTTGTGAACAATTGGTTGACCATTTTGCGAACAACATTTAGTAAATCTAAACAAGACACACAAAGTAGTGTGAGTATTGATGTTGTGTATGGTAAACACTTAATGACTTTTTAGTGAATAATAGTATTTTGTACATGAAACACTTGTATTTTATGAACAGTACATTTTTAACTTGCAAACAATATGTTTGCCTTTTGTGACCAATAGCCTATCATTTTCGGAATAATAGAACATTTTTATTGCTAATATTGTTTAGCATATTGTTAATGATTTTTAGCTCTTAATATTTGGAGCATATATCCAATATATTTTATTGAAAATATTTTTGGTGAACAAAAGAGCGTTACTAGCATTCAGATTCTTTTTGTAAATGAAAGGTCAATTTGTAGTGAACAATAAATCACTATTGAGTAAACAATTTTGGACAATTCTTGGTAGGTAAAATTTGATTAAAAATCGAACTTTGACTAATTGAATGTGCTATTTTCCAAAAAGAAAAAAGAAGACAAATATTGCCAAAAACGTAGAGGAAAAAGGATAGCAAGGTAAAGATTTCTTTGATTAAAAAGAAAATCAACTACGAAGAATGCTTTTGGGGAATACTAGTTGCTCATTTGGCTAGTGTGAAATGCCTGCACATAAATCAGTTTTTTTGGATTATGTTGACTTAAAAAAAAAAAACATATTCCCACAGTTTATTTATATATGCTCATTAAAAAAGATGAAATTAAAATAAAGGGAAAAATATGTGGTTTTTGTGTACTGACATTTGCTAATGCGTTTTGTAAATGTTATAGCAGAGTACAACCAAAAAACACACACGTAATTGAAAAGACCTTCAACAAAAAAGGAAACAAAGAGAAATAATGAATTCGTTCAAGGTCTCTTCATAGCACAACGGTGTATGCGTCCAGTCAATACGCCAATTTATTGTTTGTGCTATTTGTTCGGCGGCCTTAATAAATAATGATGGATGAAGCCCTATTCTCTTCGACTTANNNNTTGAAAAGTAAGTTCAGATACGTTCGGTTCAAAATACGTTTAGAATCATAAGTTTAGAATAAGTTCATAATAAGTTCAACAAATAAGTTCAGAATATATCTGTTCAAAATAAGTTCAACAAATTAAAAAAAGGGGCAGCCCGGTGCACAAGCATCTCACATTCAAGCAGAGTCCGAGGAAGGGCCCCACACCAAGGGTGAATATTAGGTAGCCTAACCTGACTTTGTCAATGGCTAATTCCATTACTCGAACCCATGACCTTTTGGTCACACAGAGACAAGCTTACCGTTACTCCAAAGCTCCTCTTCAAAAAATAAGTTCAACAAATAAGTTCAGAAATTTATTCTTAATAAATTCAAAATAAGTTCAGTAAATAAGTTCAAAATAAATTTAGCAAGTTCAAAATAAATTCAACAAATAAGTTTAAAATATATTTAAATAAATTCATTTTAAAATTAATTTAGACAAAATAAATCGAAGAATAGAGGAAAAATACTATCTTACAAACGCATGTACCTTGCTAGGTACATAAGTCGCGCGCGTATGGCACTTTCTCATATGCGCGTTTGACTGTGCTGTTTGATCACTTAAATAACAAAAAAATTGCTTTTTTGAAATTTCGATCAGTTTGCTGCCCCCCTTTGCTTTTCTCTCTCCTCCTTCTGCTGTTTCCTCCCATCTCTGTCCTTTTTTCACTTGACATTTCCTCCCACTTTGTTCTCTCATCGTTTCTTAAGCTATTTTCTCTCTCCTAGGGTGTCAATTTCAACTCATTTTGTGCTTGGGATAAGGTAATGGTCGAATTTTAGCTAATTTATCATCCTTCAACGTATTAATGCATGCTTGCTTATTTTTTTCAATTTTGCTCATTGTAATTTTAGATTCTTTCAAACAATATGGCTAGAGAAGATTTGGACGAGAATGCTTTTTGTTTCTAATTTTTGCTTGAATTATGTTATTTTTGGGTTTATTATGGTATTTGCTACTTGAATATTTAATTTTGGTGGGTTTGATTTTATGACCTATGTTTTCTAGGGTTCGAATTGTGGATTCTTTGGCTATGTGTTGAGGTCATTCTTTGGCCGTGTAAGGTGTAGTTAGTTTATGAGTGTTTGACTTTGAGCTTTATGACTGTGATCTTCAGAGGTGCTACCAAAATTGATCAAGTCACTTCCTCTTCATTTTTGTTTTTAATCTCCTCCCCGCTAATTTCTCTCTTGATTTGTTGGTTATTTTGGTTTTATGGTACACAACCAAAGAACGTGAGCTTCATGACTGTGATGTTCAGAGCTTCATGACTGTGATTTTCATCTACTCTAATCAAGTGCTATTAAGTGATCCGTTTGGGGTCTTAAGTGTGTAGTTTTCTAGACAATTGTTTTACTTTAATTGTTCTATTTCATGTCTTCTTGGTCCATTGGATGGGAAGTATTTTGGTTTTACAGTACATAATCAACTTAGGTCTCATTATAAAACCATCACCTTAATATATCAGTTAGACTTTGCGAGATAAGCACACAGTAGATGATCCATTTACAAGGGCTTGTGAAATAAGACACGTCATGACAACAAGAATGTCTTTCATTCATAATATTTCAGCTACTGAGTGCAATGCCAGTGCTACACTTAACTTCATATGTCCTGATTCAAAGTTTGTTGCTTTTTGTGTTTCCTACCGTGAACCTTTGATGTCCTGGTGTGTATGTTTTCTCCTTTTTGCAGTCAACCTTTTAATGATGCTCCTAATAGTAAGATTGAAGTTTATTTTTAGTTGAATTACTTTTTAATTTTTCTCATTGATAACAGTTATAAAAGGAAGAAGCGGATCAAACATGTGGCATCTAAGAGGTCAAAAAAAAAAAAAAAAACGCTCAGAACAAGATGATATTGGTATACTTCATATATTTTAGCCACAAAACTTTATATATTACTGTGCTTCCTATATTTTAGTGATAAATTTCTAATATTGAAAGTGGAAGGAACAGTGTAAAGGAGCAAAATCAGGAAGCTGATAATGATAATAAAGATATTGAGGCAGATGATATGGGCACAGAAATGTTTTCTGATAAATTGAGATTGTATTGAATATTTATATGTGTGACTAAAAGGCTTTTTTTTGCATTTTTTAATTGTAGTGGGTGACTCCGAGTAGCACCCAAAAGCTGATCAAGCTATCGTACATGATCTTATCAAATTAAGGACAAGAATTACTCTTTGTGAATTATGTAGCTTTCTTTCTAGTATATCAAATGCGCAGAAGGGAGATATAATTGAGCTTGGGTTTCAATTTTTGTTGACGTTGAGAATTGATAAAATCCCGTCAAGGCTAAGTAGATAGCTTGTTGAAAACTTTGATAAATTTAGGCAATCAGTGAAGTTGGTAGTAATGATGAGTTAAGGATTATAGAAGAAGATATGTATTTGACAATAGGGTTTCCGAGGGGATGTAAACCTGTCGAAGGAGCAAAGAAGAGTGACAAGAGAGATTATGAGCGGGTGCTTAATGAGTGGAAGGATAAATGGGGGGGTGCATTGCCTCAGGCACATCAAGTTCTTGCACAAATGAGGAATCAAAAGCAAGGGGGTAATCTTTCTAAGAGAAACTTTGTTGTCTATGTTGTTTCTACTCTTGTCAAGGACAACAAACTATGAAGGTCAATCATATTGTGCTCAAAAGTTCAGTGAATCTGAAAGAAGTGAAGGACCTCAATTGGTGTGAGTTTACATGAGATAGTTGGTTTCTTGCATGGACAAGTAGAAGAGGCAACCAAAAGGCGCATATAGAGGCCCTAGTTTATTCTTAATGTTAATGGTTTTTACTTATATATTTATGAAATTAGTATTTATTCTTATTCTTAACTTTATTGAAGTTTATGCATTAAACACTTCTTTCTTCCTTTTAATATTTTGTTATAGTTGTGCTATGTGGATCGTGTCTTGTGCAAGGAAAGAAAGATTGGTGGAGCATTTCCTATTTTATCAAACTGGGCTAGCAAAGATCTATGGGCGAGAATGAATTTTGAGTTGGAGAGTTGTCAAGGCTTCTGTAAGGGGCTTGAAGATGACAGAATTAACGCACCGGAGACACCAACTCTATATATTCAACAACAAGAAGAAGATATTAGGGTAAAAAAGGATCTATTTTATACTTAAAGTTTCTTTTAGTGGACCTTTTTTCCTCAATTAGTGTACCATTTTCCTGTTGCAGTGCATCTTTTATCTTCTTCAATATTTGTCTACTACTACAATTTGTGATTCTTACTGCCTGCCTTTTTACTTTGTGGTGGGATTTAACTCATAAACTGTAATACTCCGAGTGTGGCTTAAAAGGATTTGAAGTGATTACTTATATCACCAAAGCTGCACCTTTCTTTTCGTGAAACCCACTCTTAAGAACTTCACAGCTAAGCATACTTGCTAGGCAGCAATCTTGGGATGGGTGACCTCCTCAGAAGTTTCCCAGGTAGTGTGTGAGCAAGGACGAAACACAACGGAAAGACTTGTGGTGATTTGTGAGGCCAGTTAATGATCCTTGAAACCGTTCATGGTAGTTGCTCGCGACCCAAGAAGGGCCAGGGCGTTACAGATGGCATCAGAGGCAACCCACAACCGTGAGCTGTGCCAGTGGATAGAGAGCCCATGGGCAGTCACCTAACAGGTAAAGATACTGGGTGTGGACTGCCAGTCAAGAGGACTCGTAAGTTGGTCGATTAAAGCACAACGAGGACATTGTGCGCTTCAAGTGGGGTGATTGTAACACCCCAAATGTGGTTTAAAAGGATTTGAAGTAACTACTTATATCACCAAATGTATACCTTTCTTTTCGGGAAGTCCACTATAAGAACTATACAATTAAATATGCTTGCTGGGGAGCAATCTTGGGATGGGTGACCTCCTGGGAAGTTTCCCAGACAGCGTGTGAGTGAGGACGAAACACGCCGAAAAGACTTATGGTGATTCATTTATCCTTGAAGCCGTTCATAGTAATTGCTCGTGACCCGGGATGGGCCGGGGCGTTACGTAAACACTTAAGGACTTTGAGTTATCAGATTTTGAAAACATTAGTTGATTGTGGAAGCATTTGCTGAATTGGTGCATTAACTAAGTTTGTTCATTTGATGTGAGGATTATTCAAAACATTTTGATTTAAGAAATTTCAGATTAAAGTTCTGGATCTGACTGGCAAGGGGAGTAAACATCTTGTGGGTGGAATCTGGTTTTCTGTTTAGGCAAGTTTTGATTTAAGGATGATGTCTCTGTGCATATGAGCAGCTGTTATAGCTGTTAGATGGTGTTAATTTTGCCATGTCCTGGCTCAGCACCTGATGTACAACTAGCTTCTCTTCTTGTTTAGCTCATTTAAAATCTATTTTTTAAAAAGAGAGGCGACCTTCTTGTTGATGCAACACAATGCAAGGCATGTTACTAGGCTATCCTTTCTTCCCCTTTTTGTGCAATTGAAGCTACCTAAACTAGCAAATACTTGCTCATTCTCTGAATTACAAACTCTTGTGTTCCCATTTTTGACAGACATTAAATCTAGGGCAATAATCCTAGATTCTTTGGGCAGCTATAAATTACTTTTACTTTTTCTGCACATTGATTGATTGATTGACATTTAAACAGTGCATACATGTGAATGTTCTCTGGCCCCATAGTGGCAGACAATACCCCTGCCTTCCATATATACTAGTCACGTATGATTTAGTGATGTGTAATTGAAGATACAAACCATGTAATTGCTTAAGTATTCTTAGAGGTTTTCAATATGCCCAGCATTGCTTCCAAGGCCTTGTCATTCCAGCATAACCTTCAACTCTCCCTCCTCCCAAGCTACTCTAATTCAACAGCCCAGTGCAGTATATCTTTTCTTGCCTGCAATATATCTTTTCTTGCCTGCAGAGTATCTTTTCTTCCTAGCAATGTACTTTGTTCTGCTATAGTGCATTTGTTCTTTGCATTTAGTCTATCTTTTTTGCCCTACAATGTATCTTTTTTCTTTTTTAGTGTTTTCATGATTTGTTTCATCTTTTGAACTAATTGTGATGCAAGCATGTGTGCAAAAGTTTTCGAGATCATTGAAGAACTTTGCATGCTCTGTAATTGAGGTTGTGGATGTTGTGAGTCAGGCACAACCGATGTTCCCAGCAAGCACCCAAATGGACAAAGTTCAGGGCGTTTTGGTAGAGATATTAAGTAATTGCTATAAAGTTGGGAACATTTAAGGACACGGCTAGTCCATCTCAAACACAACCTAGAGATACTAATGTTGGACACCAAGCAACTTCCTCTAGTCAAGATGATGGATAATTTGTTAGTGATCCATCGTTTTAGGATGCATATGTTGAATTAGCAAACACTTATAAGAAGACTAGTGGAACTGCTTGTCTAAGCAACTTCACACCACATGGGGATTTAGGGTTTGGTTTTAGGCTTTCTTAGTCAGTTCAAATTGACAAACCTAACCAAGGTAGAAGTGGGGGTGTAGGGGGTATTGGATCTTGTAGTCAGTCTGGCCTAACGCTCCTATATAAAGGAGTCCCCATTCGAGCCAGTTGGGGATTCATCTGGAGATTGCTTGCACCCAAGGAAGAAGATGTATGTGCCTCATTTTACATCTCCGTTTTTTGTAAGACACATTGATGACTTAAAGTACTTGACTATTAGAGAAAAGCACGTCTATGGTTGGGCTTTTCTCCCTTTGGATGAAGTTCACCATGATAGGTAATATTATGAGCTTTATTTTTATTTTTATCATTTTTATATTTGTATATTGATTTATGTTTTTAATTTCTACTGTCTTTTAATGGATTTTTTTTTTTTGGTTGTAGTGAGCTATTATTTATAGATGCGAATTTCAACATCACTAGATCTGTAATTAGGGCTCTGGGTTGTGGAGATCAATTGCATCCTGGTATTGTTGATTTATTAGTTTATTTGTTGAATCATTCCGAAAAGTTGAAGGACCCTCAATTATTATCGTCAAGGTTCTTTTTTTGTTGTAATGCATGTGTAAGTATTTTTTAATAATAGGCAGCTTAAATATTTCAATTGAATCTTCTTCTTTTCTCTAAACTTCTTTCTGATTTTTGATGATGTAGACTAAATTATTAGATGCAGGTGCTGAATTTTCAACTGAAAAGTATAAAAAGTTCAAGCATATTTTGGACAATGAAATTCAGACGCCTTGTTAGCTTGATATTTCAAACTCCAAGCTAGTAAGCTTGTATAACAATACTAGTCAATCTTCATGTAGATGAATTAGGGATTGGTATCAATATTAAGCGCATGTGTGTGACACATTTTGATGCTTCATTGTACATGCATGATGGAAGGCTTATGTGCTATTAAACTGCATACCTATATTGCATAGCATTCCTGTCTAATGAGGATATGGTATGGGTAAAATAAATGTGTATATGATGGATGTTTATCTGTATAGCATTTTCTAGTCTTCTTTTGCAAATTGATATGTCTTCCATTTGTGATGACTGATGTCTGGGACAAAGTAGAATGTTTGCCAGCAAACTGATTCATTTGCAGATGTATAGACGGACCCCTATGGACCTAGATGTGTTTCTTTTGAAGTGATCTTTACCACATCACTCTGACATCCCCAATTACTAAGTCATAGTGGAGATTATCCATTTCATGTGTACACTTAGAAAAGGAAAAAGGGGGAGGGGTGTTGTTCACGCATGAAGGGGTGTGTTGTATACTTGCATTAGTTGGCCTAATTCTTAGCCTAATTCAAATGACCCACGGTGCTCCTTATCTTTGTCTAAGCTTAATTTTTTAATTTAAGCTGCTTATTGAGCTCTCTATATCTTTAGTAGTTCCAAACTCAACACAATGAGGTTAATGACATTTCTACAGTTCGACTTTTATTGATAATGTTCGTAATAATTGCATCATCTGCCAACCTTTTAATTCAAATGCACATTGTCTCTGTGGATATCTCAAAGGCAACTGTGTACGTTGGGATTGAATTTGCCTTGTCAGTGAACATGTAGGAAGGCTGCAAAAGCAAAAGAAACCCAGGTTGGTTCTTCAATCATAATCCTAGCAATCCAATCCAAAACCAAATAGAACATGTACTTTTTCTTCAAAGACTTTAGGCTTCAAGTACCCAGCCACCTCAAAAAAACAAAGCATATGTTTGCCAAGCAGTATGACAAAGAAAAAACAGGGGGAGGGGGTTCGACAGTACTTACTTAGAAAACTATGCTAAGCACTTAACTGCTCTTGGTCCCACGATGGCTATATACAGACAATTGATTTCAGGCTTATTAAGGTCATAAACTTCCATATTTTTCTCCTGAACAATCATGCATTTACTCACAGCTATAATATCAGCAAGGAATATGGTGAAAAATAAGTTAGATTGAGAGTAGTACCAGATGCCTTATATCAGTTAGATTGAGAGTTTTGTCCTCCATTTAATGGTATCTATATGCTTATAGTTGTGCTGATATGCAGATACTCATTCCAGTGTTTCACAATGGATATTGCTTTTTTGTGTGCTTCGATTTCTTGGCAAAGAAGGTGGAGATTATCCATTCTATTAGTCATAACAATGTAGAAAATGATGTTATTCTTGTTCGTGTCAACCTCTTGGTAATTTTCTATCTTACCTTTTTCCTTCTTTGGTATTCTAATCCTCTAATATTTGAAGTTATCTATTATAAATGTATACTGCTTTTTCCCTAGGTTTGGTGCTTTTCAACGTATTTTCCTGATAAAATCCCTAAATTAGCAAGGGGCAAAACCATTTCTGTGGAGAGTTTGTCATTAGAGCAGCTAAAACTACCTTGGATGGAAGTTTCAAGAGAAGCGTTTCTTGACTTAGGGGTGTATGTAATGTGACACTTGGAGATGTACATGGGAGATGTTAAGACATGGAATACCGGGTTTAAAAAGTTCAACGTCAGTTCACTTTTTTTTAATGTTATAATTAAGTGAATTATATCATCAAAACTTTTGACAAGTTTTTTATGTATCTTTTTTGCTCCCAACTGGCACCCTTGTTAAAGAAGCTGAAGGGGAAATATTGCTACAACATTATCACTAGTCAGAAAAATGTAATTGCTCCTCAGATTCTTGATAAGGTTAAGACTTATCATTATAGCATCAGGAAAGAGGAGACTGGTGGTTCTCGCATTACAAGGCAAGGTCAAAGGTTGAAGGATAAGGCTTAATGTTAATGCACTTTTTTTGGGGTAGAATAATTGTGAATAAGTTGTACTTTTTCGGTTAAAATAGTTGTGTACGCTTCAATTCCACAAAAATAGTTGTGTTAAAACAGCTCTTGATATCTTGCTGTTTAGAGTTACGTTGTAGTGTAGTAAAGGTACATTACAGGTCAGTAAAGTTTCAATACAAGCAGCCCATCCTGTCTACTTATTGAGGGGGCACGTTCAGATGGATTGAGAGTATAGTTACATGGTATTAGGGGGAACAAGTACCACAACAACAATGGCACAATTCCAATGTAAATCCTGCTCATTAAAGAGACTATTTTAACCAAGAATAATGGTAGTTCTAAATAAAAACATATCTTAATAAGGAACAAATCTTTTTCACATGTGTTTGCTAACACAAAGAAAGAAAGAAATCCTCAAAGTCTGAGTAAGTCCATATAGTCTAGCTACAAGACCACCTATGCATCGAAAAGAAAGAAATATGGCTTCAAATCCTTATGGTCTTGGAGAACTCCGTATAGATTTATAATGCCTCATCCTCCATCAATTCTCAAAGCCTTCTCTAGCATAACAATCGTAGCATTCTCAAACAAAGCCTCAAAGGAGAGGAGATTAACTGCCAATATCTCTTTAAAAAAATCTTAATTTTGCTTCTTGGCACAAAATGTTCATTACAATTGGGAAAAGATTCTCCACAATTGGGAAAAGATTCACTACATAGCATAAAACATCTTAATTTTTCTTCTTGGCATAAAAGGTTCACTGCAATTGGGGAAAGGATTCTTGCAGCTGGAAAAAGAGTCACTGCATAGCATAAAAGATTCATTTGATCAAAATTAAGATGTAAAATTACCAATAATCAACCATCATCAAATAAGAATCAACAGTAGCATGCAGATTTACAATTTAAAATCAACAAACAGCTCTAACATCCAAAAATTCAATCAGCCCTAGCACAAAATATTAAATTGTGTCAAAAGAAATGATGGTGTCCTCATGCTATCAATTTTGACATTCATAGTTTCACCAAATATTTCCAGGTGCACCATCTCCAACAGATGTCATGGTACATGCCACCTACATCAATAAATATTGTGTCCTTTAATTATAAAATTTTTCCAACTATATTTATTAAAATATAGAGAGATCTTGAAGTTTATTACCTCAGTAATTGTCACTCCAACATTCATGTTGGACATGCTGGAATCCTCCAGTTGCCTTAGATCACTTGTTGCCTCCAAAAACCACATAATTTAGTTCTATAATATAAAGTGAAAATGAAACTTTTTTAGTATTTCTTGAATTAAATTTTAATAATTTTAGTATAGTGATACCTATGGTGCGGCGTTGATGGGGCTGATGTTGAGAGGGCTGAAACTATTTGTTGCTTGTCTTGCAACATTTTTCTTTTTTTGCCTTCACTTGATTGCTTTTCCTTTTGGAGATGCTTCCTTTTCGGTTGTTCTTTTTCCTCTTCTCTCTCAATCCAGTAGGATTCTGGACTATTCTGCTTGAGTTCACATTTTTATCTTCGGATCCAGAATGGTATATCGGGCCTATGTCCATCTCAATAGCTTCTTTAGCCTTTTGAAATAATTCTTTACATAAAGCTCTTGTTCTTGCATTTGTGGCTGAAGTGGTGATGAGTGCTGTGAATTGTTGCAGCATTTGCAATCGCCAAACAGATGAAGATGTTCCAGCATACTTGTTGAAAGATCTTGCATTATCGGCATCTTCATAACCCTTAATATTTTTCTTCCATCTATCTAATATGTACTTCTCGGGAATTTTTTAACATAAAACATATTGAACATCCTTAGGATATGAAAGCACATGATTCCATCTCTTTAAGTTTTTTGCATGTGCAAGAAGCTTCTTGAGTTAACCAATTAATGGTGATAAGGTGGCAAAACTTATCGACATTGGCCCCCCCAACACTTTATATAGCACACATGAAACGGTCTCTTAAACCTTCTCCTAGGCACAAGTTATCCATTTTTTGTACTCTTCTTGAAAAATATGATAAAGTTTAGCAGTGTATACCTTTGTTGCATGATTCAATATACTTACATTTGCAAAACATGTTTCTGGCCTTCCATCCCAAGATTCATAGTTGTTTTAATTTTCTTTACTCCTCCATTCAGCAACAACATCAAGGAAGCTTTCATAAAATTTGCACAACTCAGTGGTTGCTTGAAGTCTCCAAGAGAGTGAACGGTTGGTTGATTCAACCCTTTGTAAGGACAAAATTCTCGCAGAAAAGCAATCTTTAATGAACACAAGACACCAATGCTCCCTGCTTTTGTGAAGCTTTTTTAGCCAATCATTCTCAGCAAAATTGTGTTCTGTAATCAACCTAGGGAAATACAAGGAAAAAAGATATTTTTAATGAATCCTTTAACTATTGCGGTGAATCTTTGTTATTTTGCACTGGGTCTTTCATTTATTGTAGAGCATATTTTCTCGCATTATGAAAGCAAAGATAAATACTCAAGGAAACTGACCTGGTCCAACGATGATTGAACTTTGCTTCAGTATCACAATGCATGAGAATCTTGTTGAATTTATCAACAAATTGATGTTGGCTTCTAAACATCCTGATGCAAATTTTGGAATTTTCAATAATATGTCATATGCACAATCTATGCTTTGTTTGTGGAAAGATTATTTTGATAGCAACTGCAATTGAAGCTGCTTGGTCTGTCATGATAGTCATTAGATGCTTTCCACCCATTGATGCCAAGAAAGTCTGAAAAAGCCATATGAATGATTTTATTCTTTCATTCAAAATAAACCCACATCCACGCATTACATTCTTATTATGATGATTCATGCCAACAAACAGTGCACAAATCATGTTGTATATGTTGGTCCTGTAAGTGGTATCAAATATAACCACGTCTCCAAAGAGATCATAATCATCTTTCATTATGCTATCTCTCCAAAAAATGCTAGTGAGAATTGCTCCTTCATCAAACTTAAAAGCAAAGTAAAAGTTTTGATCTTCAATTTTCCTTTGATTCAACTTCCCCATTAAAGTGTTACTGTCAATATCATATAAATTCTTCTTTTTGTCAGAGGCAAGAGCATTATACGCATCCTTGTTTGTGAACCCAGCTGCTGGTGAACCGCCTACCTCGTGCTTCAACATTCTCATAGCATCGGATACTTTGCTTCTACATGATTGCATAAGTTTCAGCAGTTCCAATTGTTCTTCTGTGATGTTTCATTGAGATTTCAAAAGATGACATTTGTTGAGTTCACAAAATGGATGGTTATGAACCTTATCATGCCTTATAACGGTCCACAAACCATTTTTATCTATTGAAAATTGAACCATTGCTTTGCAACCAACTCGAGTTATCCTTTTGCTATATGACCTTCTGACAATATGTTCTTCATTTTTATTAGCGGCATTTCTCTTTATACCTTGCTTTGAACAACAATATCTCTTTGTTATTATGCCACTTCGATCAGCTTTAGTCCTTTGTGAATCCCTACGAATGCTGAACCCCACTCTTTGACCATAAGTGTTTTATAAATCATATGCTTCTTGCTCAGATTTGACACTTTGTCCAATCAACTCAAGCTCATCATTCTCAATATATTCCTGTTCGATGGGTTCTTAATGCCGAGGAACTGTAATTTAAGTTGTCAATAATGTCAAAAGTTTATTATATTTGTCAATGTATTTTAAGGATAGATATAAGCTGAAACAGAAAACAATTGTTGCAGCAATACACCAATGATTCACTACAATCAACAAAAGATTCACTACATATCATAAAAGATTCATTAGAGCAAAATTATCATGTATAATCACCAAGAATCCACCATCACTGAATAAGAACCATTAGTAGCATCCACATTTTCTAGTTTTCAATAGCAGCATGAACGAAGTTATTTCATCTATATGGATGGATTTCAATCACATGGAGGAACATTTCTTACATACAACATACATATAATGAAATTTAAAGTAATTGATACTATAATTATAAATGAACTCTATGACTATCTTCTTTTTGGCCATAAGTTACCGTGTGTGTAGCACCCACCTAGGGCTTTGTTTCTTATGTATATAATATATGAACTCTATGGCTACCTTCTTTTTGGCAATTAATATTAATTGTACAGAGAATTTGAAGCACTGAATTATTAAAAAAATCAATAGACTCATTGATTTTAATCAGATGAAACAAAGAAATTATGCTCAATCATGTGCAAATATCATGCCATGTGCCTTCAAGCCAATAGTAGATTTCGCATTTTCTAATTTGCAATAGAGAAAAGATTCACTAGCTACATGACTTTGCATTGAATTTTGGAAGCATAAATCATACGCACCTATCGCTTGAGAACCATATTGTTGTTCATTGGGTTTTTGATTCTGGGGACCTGCAATATAAGAATAATGTTAGTAATTATTATATTCATTTATTTATAGTTATTCTATGAATAAGAGAATTTGAGACTGTTATAAGTTCATATTTTTGGTGTATCTTTCCAACACTGCAGTGAAACTTTTGTATACTGCAGTGAACCTTTTGACTCAATCAGTATATCTTCTTTATTAGCTTATGTGCAACGATTTTGTTATTACAATCGTGCCTTCGAGGAATTTTATCGAACACCTTATGTGCAACGATTTTTGAATTTAAAAGTTGCACTAGATAGATATACTTTGCATTGAAGTTTGGTATATAATTGTTTCTTTGATGAATTTCATCAACCATACATACCTCTAGTGTGAACTCCTAACAGCTTAACTCTTCAATGATCAATTTTTCTGCTTCAGCTATAATCTGTTCCTCAAAATTCATTGATTTAAGTACATATTCTTACTAAATTTCTGGATGGATTTTGTGCAGTGATCATGAATCTACTGTATTGTATTTCTGATTTTGCTCAAAATTTTCTTGCACATGCATAGACAAATTCGAAGGTGAAGTGTCTTTGTCTGTTTCTGGATGTATAAGTTAGTATAGTGGGTCGACCAAATTCAAAGAGAGAAGGTCTAATTACAGCATGGGCAAGGGTAGGAGAATTAGGTACATGCTTCCTTGCTAGGCCCAATTAAGACAAGCTTCGGCCTTGAGCCAATGACTATGCAGAAAGATTCAATGTTTCCTTACTGGGCACAATTAATAGGATGCTTCTTATATAGGTGTGTGTATTAGCATGGTACATAGGTATGTACCTTAGACTCATGGAGAACATATTGCTCAATTGTATAAGCAGTCATCAATTTTAAACATGGCAAATAGGCCATTTGGGTCGGATACGGATCGGGTCTTAGTTCGGTCTGAGTCACTTTCGGGTCGGGTTCAGGTGAAGTTCAGGTTTGAGTCACTTTCGGATCAACCATGTTTGGGACGGATGAAGTTCGGGTTCGGGTCACTTACAAGTACAATGTTCGGGTCGGTACAGGTTCAGTTTGGGTGGAGTTCAGGTCGGGACTGTTTCGTGTTGTCTACAGTAGCACGGCTCGAATCGGATTTGGGTCAAGTATAATTTGGTTCGGGCGATATTCAGTTCAATATTTAGGTCAATATCGGGTCAAGTGTAAATCGAATCGGATATAAATTAAGTTGGGTTAATTTCGAATCATTGTATGTTTTCAATGCATTCATCTTCAGTTCTTCACTCTGAACTTGCATTTAAAAGATAAAAATCGTTCAATTAGACAAACCCATTTATTCTAGATTTCTAACTTAATTCATACGTTAATGATTAATTGATTTTATATAAATATACATATATATATACACACACACACATACATACATACATATATATACACAAATACATATATATACATATATATATATACATACAATAGACATAAATATATATAAATACATATATACAAACATATAAATATATATATGTATACATATATATATGTGTGTGTGTGTGCGTGTGTGTGTGTGCGTGTGTGGCTATATATATACCCATATGCGTATACAAACATATATGTATATGTACATACAAAGATATATGTATACGTATATTCATATATGTGCATGTATATATATGTATACGTATATGTG
>NCQT01076999.1:6373-17019 GCA_002740465.1 Stenocereus thurberi | reverse complement strand
ATCAATGATAGCATTATCATTAAACTTTCTGTAATTAATTACCATTCTTGTTTTTCTCTTTTTTGTTTAGCGTAATTTCTTACCATAAAAGTGAGACTGGTGTGAGGACTCTTGATATTTCTAATTAATCATTTATCCATAAGTTTTTTGATTTATTTTATTATTTATCAAATTCTTGGATATCCTGCTATGTTGTACACCATTTGTTTAACTCAAATAATAACGTTGGGATTTAACAAACTAATCTTTGCAAATGTCTTATGTTTGTCCCAATATTTGAGAGGATTACTAGAGCAGAGTTCTTTGCATAGTTGCTCTTATACTTCACCATTCTACTCTTTAACAGATAATTTAAGTAGTGAGATTATTAATATTATCTCATGTCACGTAGGTACTACCTTCTCACCACACTGGCTGCGTGTAAACTCAATCTTCTGATGAAGGCTTATCTAATTTATTAATAGGAACTGAGTGACCATTTATTGTGAATATTATCTGATTCATGGTTTCTGTGCATGGAAAATATAGCCTTTGAAAATTATTTCCAATAATATTATCATGAGAAGGTTGATCAATAGCCCATAAAACGGGTATAATGCATTGGGCTCCTCGTATCTCTATGAATAACTGTTATATGACTTTGTTATTGCTCATTATGCTGTTATCAACTAACCTTACTTGCAAAGAATTCTTGCCTTTTTTCCATATAAATTTTAGAAAAAAAGTTTTTTTTTTCCAAAAAATACAGAACAACCACTATCTATATAGGTACACAATTCATATTTATTATATCCCTCTAAACATATATTTATTAGGATATAAATCTATTAGAATTCGCATTGGCGACTTCATAGCATATCTCCATAGCCGTATTTTTTGCTAATTTATCCTGATAAATAGGCTCACTAACAGTTCTTGTTTGGTACCCAATTACTTTTCTATATAAATGCATATTCTAGTCTACACTGTAACTTGCGGATTCAAAAATCATTCTCCTCATTTCATTGGTCTTAATAATGATATCGCCTTCTTTGAATTCTTCCTTAGTAGTTGAAGATCCTTCTCTCTATTTTGATCTTGCACTCATACTTGTGAGTAATTGTGGTTTAATGGTAACTTTATCGTTTTCATCAATTTCTATTACATTTTTCTTATTGATTTTTCTAGGGTTGACAAAGCTAGATATCCATGACCTATCAATTTTTACCTCCTATGGCTTGGACTTTATCCTTTGAACTACTTGCATTCAAGTAGGACTCTCAAATTGTTTTACCTTTATCACTACTATCTCAGTCTTTGATTATTGGTGTTAGCTAATTTGTAGATTATTTTCTAAAATATCCTCACTGGATAAGCTCCTCTATTCATGTTCATTCCAATTGTTTTTATCTTGAGGGACATGAAGTTTTTGGTGAATTCATCTTTTAGGCTTACATAATATTCAGGTTGCCAATTGAATCCTATGGGTTTATTACATAAATTGGTCTTAATTTAAATTGGTCTGAATTCCTATTATAATTTGACTATTAAATTTGGTATGCCTAATATCACAGAGTAAAGCATACAGATTATATCTTTACAACAATACCGTAAATGAGTAATTTGTACTTGGACACTTCCAATATGGATATACCTATACTTTCTATCTTTGTTATGCTTAAAGATGTTTTCCCAATTACTGAGATTAACTTCTTCCATATATCTCTAAATCTCTTTCCATCATTCTGGATATGTACTTACTCTTCAATTGAAAGATGGAATTTTTTATAGATTATGTCTTTTTGAATTATAAGAAAGACCCAACCTCTTTTGACTTCTTCATTCTTATTATTTATAGTAAATTCCTCTCCTTGAAGATTCCCAAGACTAATTGAGCCACCTTCCATCATATGACTAGTTTCTTCATAATCACTTCATTCATATTCATCCTTCAGTATAATTTCAACAATTTCCTTATTATTTCTCAGGGCTAGACATAGTGCTTCATCCCCATTAAGCTCAAAATAATCAAGACTACCCAAAGTTTCTATAAGTTTGTTGTTCTTCCTATTTTTATATTCGTTTACATAATGACCTACTTCTCCTTATGCCCAACACGTGCAGTTGTTTTCCCGACATGACAATAAGCGATTTTTGTAAAAAATCTTTGTTTTTTAGGGGTTCGTTTGTTATAATATTTTTTATCTAATGTCTTCCTAATTTCTTCTAAATGAACAATATTAAAATCCTTTAGTTTAATTGGCTTCATCGACTGATATGTTTCTTCTTCCAACTGAACGTTATTTATCTCTTCATTACCACCAAATAATATATCTTGTTTTTTCAACTATTACGACTATGATTTTGTTTAATTATTTTGGGTTTTGTTCTTTATGAAATATATTCTGTAATTCTTCAAGGGTATACTGATTATACTCCATCCTCTTCTTCTTCCTTTGCCTTTTCATATGATTTTTCAATTGCTTTTTCTCCTACTTTTTTTAAAATTTTTATGCCTTGCAAAGGAAATGAACTTTTGTTTTTTAGGTTTTAGAAAGGATATTTATGCTGAAATAGAATACTAATACTTAAGCCAGATTTTTTACTATGTTTGATTTCATTAATTAAAGAAATATGGATTGCAGACAATTGTTCTTTTACCCCTTTAACTTAAGTCTTAATTTTCACTACTTCTTCGATTAATTCTAAAATTATATTAGTAATAAAGCTTAATTGTGGTGCTACTGAAGTTGTTCCTTCAGGTGAATGTACAATATATGAATAATTAGGAGTAGGACAAGTAGATGATGATTTAAGCATTAAATATAGTTAATTAGCTTAATTAACCATTAATTATCTTAATTATCTTAATTATTGTTGGTCATATGGCTGTGATACGACATATTGAAGATGACTTCAAGTATTACTTATGAGAAGAATATCACATGCATAAAATTAAAATTTTCGAAAGTAAGTTTTTAAGGATTGAGATAAAGTTTGCAATAGGAAAAGTTTTGGGAATTATATATAAAGTTTAATAGTGACATGTACCCCAAAAGTTTATTGATAATAGTTCAATGGTTTAGAGATGTTAATTTCAAAGTAGTGGGTTCTAAAAATTCATACACTATACTTTCGTGGTTCAGAAGGTAAAAAACTCACCAAGATCGTAGTAAACTTTCACGGGGGTTCCCTTTAGTAATTGGCATAAACAAGAGGGGTGTATTATGTGGTTTCTCAACATGTTAGAACTCCAAGTTCTAATTTTTCAAGTATTTTACAGATCAAATTTGGACCATCAGTTGGGATTAGAAATAAGATCCCGATAAAAAGGGAATGAGCAATCATATCTCCCTTATTGAATTAGTGGAAACTTAATGGCTGGTGTGTTATAGCTACTTTCCGTAAATAATTGGAAAAGCTAGCGTGGCTTACATACTTATTTTCTAATTCACTTTAATAATTTTTATTTTTTCATTACATTTTATTTATGGTTACAATTATCTTTTCAAAATAAATCTTATTGAATACTAAATTAAAAAAAGTTGTACATAAATAATAAGCAAAATAAATTTGGCTAGATAATTAAATTATTTTTATTAAAGTATCAGTTCTAAAGTTGTACATTTATTTGCATTATTCGGAGTTGAACCCAAAAGGATGGGCCAAGTGAAACAAGTACAATATTTGTATCAAGAGAACAACTTATACTCGCTAAACTACCCAAGATTACCAAAATATTACAAAGTGACTATACTTATATGAACCACCTTCCCACCGGCATTTTAATCACGTAAAAAAAAAACAAAAAACAATGAGATGAAACTCAACACATTTGATACTGAAATGTGAAATATAAAAACATATAATTTTGTACATATTTCAATTCATTTTAGTTCATAGTGGGGAGAGAAAGAATAATCATAAGAATCACTTACAATGTTACAGAATGCCTTCATACTTGATGGTCAAAGGCCTAACTAATTAAAAGGTTGATAATGCCTACTTGAGAGGTAACAATCCAGACTTGATGTGAGCTTACTTGATTTGATAAATTTATGTTTCTCAAAATTACTTGCAATCATTAGACTAAATAATCCTCCATATATCCATATTTGGGTAGATTATGAAATCTAATTGACCTGGCCAAGTTTTCTTATTTAAGTCCACATGATTTCACTTGATTATTAAGTGGCTTGCATTTTTATTTTTATTTTTTTGTATCCATAATGACATGATAGTCATGGAAGATACATTTCTTCCTAATTAAGAAACGATTTTTTAGGAATCAATAAACCGCCCAAGCACTCCAACTTAACCAATTTGTAATTGCAACCTTAAAAGGTGTTAAAATTTGGTAAGTAATAATCATATAATAGTTTAAAGATTGGAACAAATATTATAAAGGCAAAAAGCTTTACCTAGCAATGACGCAAAGATAGTAGAGATGCCAACTTTTGAGTTTTGTTCTGATGAAAACATGGCGAGGACAAACTGATAGATGAAAGGGGAAGGCCATGAACAACTACTCGCCAACTTTCACTGTAGGTTAAATAGTTTTTGACAAGAAGAGAAAAGGGAGTGGCAGTTGTACGGTGGTGGTGAAATGGTGGTGTTGGCAATGATAACTAGCCTAAGTGGTGGCTGGCAAAAGCAGCTCGTGATATGTGAGAGAGAGAGAGAGAGGGGTAGAATTTGTAGGTGTTGGTAGTTGAGGTTTTGATGATAGTGATTGGTTCAACCTCAAAGAGGCTTTAAAATTACATCCGTTAAAAAACCATTGGTCGAAATGAACATTTCGACCGACCTGTCAGAAATACTGACAGAAGATTTTAACGAACTGACAATCTGTCAAAATTTCAACTGATGGACCGACAACCCGTCAATATGATTTTGACGGAAATTTTAATGGTTTGACAATTCGTCAGGACACTTTTTGACGAAAATTTTGACGGAAAAGTTTAGCTTTCAAAACCCCAAAGATTTCAAGTTTAAAATGGTGTCATATTTTTTATGGGTATTACTGACGAACTACGTCACAAATAATGACGGATGCATTATTTTTCGTCACAATTTTTTTCAGAGTCTGCCAAAAAATCCATCAAAAATTATCTTAATTTTTGAAATTTTGACATTTTAGACTTACATAGTTGAACTTATTTACAAAGTAGAACTCCATGAGATTTTATGTATGTATGAAAACTTTAAATTTTTAGGGAATCAATACAAATCAGAAGCTACTATTAAATTTTTGATTGAATAAGAATCAAGAAAATCAAAATCAATCTAAATATTACAATCAATCTAAATATTACAACCTTCTTTATATTAGGAAGTTATGTTATAATAATAATTGTTTTGTTAGTTTTGAATCCTTTTCTATTTGTATCAGAGATCAGAACATTTGGGTGAAATTCTTCAGGAGGGTCATGTTTTAATTAAACTACACAAAAACACCATGCTTAAATCAAAACTCAATCAACAGCTTTTTGCACCTTAACAGTTCAAACGTTTCACGAAGGTTTTCCTAACACTTAAACCAAGTAATTCATCTAGCTCACTTCACCAATTTTAACTTATTGTAATAACCCAATATTCTCATTTGATCATTTGAATATTTAGTCACCACCATCTCCTTTGTAATTCAAACTACTCATCTACTTATCTTCATGCCTATTTATAGGTGTAGTTTTGAGTTGAACTATCTTGAAGCTTATGTGACATTCACCATGATATTAGTGGTGGCCTTGGGATGGCTCAAGGTGGTGGTGTCATCGTAGCATAACTATTGGTGGTCATCGTGGTGTGTATCGTTGGCTAGTGTAGGAAGAAATAGGACTAACTTGGATGCGGAAGTATACTGTCGGGAATAGTCCACATTTATAAGAATACCAATCTATGTCGATAAGAATACCAAACGGCTACTAGAGTCGCTTTAGATTTTCACTTCTTAAACTCGAGAACTCGATAGATGGTAATTCAGCCGTGAGAGAGAAATAGGAGAATATGGAAGATATAGTATTCACCTCATAGCGTCTCTAGAAGCTAACCCTCTTAAACCCCTTTATATAGCTTAGGGGGTAGCTAGGATTGTCACCCTAGGCGACTTAAGTGGCTGTTGGGCCTATTCCTATTAGGCCCAATTAACAGCCCCCACTCGGCCACTTAGGCCGTAAAACACGTATTCTCCATGTATCACAACTCCTCACACTTCATACCAGGAATAGGACGTGCGACCAAAAACAACAAATGGTGTTATATTAAGTTGCCATCCAACGAACATAATACTTTCATGAAATACGATACCCCAAAATCATTCCAAGACATCACCAGTGGCATCTCTAATCCCTTATGCCTGATATATCATATGATTATGTTCTCAACATAATCGCCCGGGCTGATATGGTGATGGTGGATCGGTTTTTCCTTAAACATTCATGAAATTTCATCTTAGCTTAACTGCTTTCTTAACGTGTTCTCGCTGAACTGTGTACATCGTGGTTCTTGAAAATCACATTAAAGTAGCATCATCAAGCTTCGAATTCATATCATGGCTTTAAGTCAAAGGGTTATCATTCATAGGGTCACACAGTGATAAGAGATAGGGAAGTCAATTGTCACTCCATGTATGGGTCGTCTTATAAGTACACACAGTATGAGATGTGTGTCATGGCATAGCTCCCATTCAACTGGGTACGTCACTCTTTTTGCCATGCGAATCGTCGGTCTAGATTTTCACCCAACAATCTAACCTGAGCCACTTGATCAACATACTGAATGTTAAACTTGACACTCAAGATTCGACTTTTAAGGCTTCGATATGAAAATTCATTTCATACTCGACTCCCTCAAGTCTCATCTTAGTCTCACTAAGGCGACTATATTCATTCTACTCATACACTTCCAGTATGAGTAATCAATATTGCACACCTAGTGCCAATATGATTCAGTCTCCTCCTGCCCACTACTCAAGCATCAGGGCGATTGCCTATGTGATTAGGCCAATCAGAAGCCTGTGACATTTCAATATGCCTAATGTGTAACAATAAGTTATGAGCATTTTGCTCATTCACAAAAGATACATGTCTATCACGAAAACAGAACACGTCTAAATACCAAACCTTATGAATTCCAAGACTCAACCAATGAGTTTTGAACGTATCATTAGGAATGGGTTTAGTTAAGGGAACATAATCACCTTGTTAGTCTATATATATATACCCAATGTCAATGCTTTTTGTCTCTATGGTACAAGAAACACAATCTACCTCCATAGCTGACATTATTGTGTAGCGTTGCTACTTGCTACACCATGACATGGCTCTCCTAGTCAGGGTAAAGGCATGTCCTGAGGTTGACCTGGACTCATCCGAGTTACCACCCTAATCAACATTTGAGCATCCTCTCAACTTGAGGACTACTCCTTGACAGCAAAAGGCTGAGTTATCAATTCCACAAAGGTAGCGCTTGATTCTCCTGATGACTTGTCAATCAGGAAGTTTTAGGTTACTTTGATAACGACTAATCAAACTAACCGCAAAGCAATGTCAGGCCATGTACATATCATGGCTTACATTAAGTTTACTATGATACTAAGGTTAGGGACATTTATTCACTATCTCTATTTTGTCATCTGTTTTAGAACATTGAACAAGACTCAAGGTTGGACCCTTCTCAACTGGAGTATCGATGGGTTAGGAACTATAAACCTAAAATCATTCCAAGACATTTTGATGCATGTTTCTTGGGAGGACTTTGGATTATTTCCACTCCTAAGACATACCTGGTTTCACCCGTGTCCTTTGTCTCAAAGACATGGAATGACTACCTTTTAGTGGCTTTAATCAGCTCCAAGTTATTCCTAGTAAACAGTATGTCATCAACGTGAGGAACATAATCCCCATGTTGATCTTTCGACATACACAATGGTCTTTTGAAACCACACATAAGCCAAAATGGCTTTATGGAATCTAGAGTACCAAAAACTTGAAGATTGCTTGAGATCGCATAGGAACCTTTTAAGATGACACACATTGTCCTCTTGTCCCTTTGATACAAAATCAATGGGTTAGTCCACATAAATCTCTTTCTCAAGATCATCATTGAGAAAAGGAACCTTTACATCCATTTTGAACAACTCAAAGTCCGAATGAGCAACCAGGGCTAGGAGTATCTGGGCCTGAACTTATCAATTGAACTATCCACCTGATGTTTCATCTTGAAGACTTACGTTGGGGTGGAGTTTTAACGAGTTCTCAAACCCTCTCAGTGAGTCCATCTCATCCCTTATGGCATCCAATCACTTTTTGTAATTTGGTGAACCAACCGCCTCTTGATAAGAGGTAGATCCCTCAACTCCCAAGGGAGTGCATAGGAATATTTCCTCTTTGATTTGAAAATACCATCAAGGAATTCTTCCACGCTCAGTCCTTAGGATCCTGAAACCTTCATTATTTGTCTGCCTAGGTGGGAAATCTCTCCCCCTTTCTTTAAGAGGTAAGGGACCAAGTGTTCCTCCCCTTTCTCTAAGAGGTATGGAACCCTGAGTAGGGAGAGAAGACTACTCCCACTATCCATTGGAGGTGGGATCCTAAACATGAGGACTATCTACATGTTTAAGAATGATTTTCCTCAACATTTGGAGATTGAGGATGAATCTCATTCTCCTTAACAGACAAGCCTTCACCATTCCTACCAAATAAGGAAGGTATACCATCCTCGGTGACTTAGTGAGAATTCACATCATCCCCCTCACCGAGAGGTGGTTGAAGGTCTTATTGTAACGCATACAAATTGAGACCCTTTTAAATTTCACCAAATGCTAAGAAACCCATCCTTAAGAAAACCGTCATCGCGGGAATTCGTTTCACGAAGAAAATATTCATGATCTCGATTGATTCGAAGAGTTTTAATATTTCGTCCCAATTGAGTCCTACTACTGCTATAAAGTATACGAACACATCAAGTATCTAATAGCAGTGAGATAGTCGATACACATACCTTTATCATGAATATATAGCACCATTATATGCTTTCACATTCATGGACCGCACGTGTCCAGAGTGAATGAACGCTAAGGAATTCGATATCCTTGAAACCTTACAAAAAGGTTTCCTATTGCTTTACTAGCTAAACATAACTCACATTATGCAACTTAAGCCTAGTGAGTTGGTCTTAAGAGACCATCTTTAGCTAGTTTGTTAACTTTGTATTGACCCTCATAGTCAAAACGAGCATGTTTAAAACAGATTCGAAAATGGGACAAGAATGGAAAATATTCTATTTCATCAAAAAAAAAACATTGAAAACACCTTTCAATGTGACATGGCCAAACAAATCACCTTGCCATACGATTTTTAAGACATCTACATGAAAATTAAAGAAAACTTATCTTAGGAACATAAGACATAAGGAAAATTTCGCACCTCACATGCATAAAGAGCATCGTGAAGAGACAACGTAGTCCCTTCAAAGAGCTTTAAATGATTTGTCCTTAATTCAAGGACATCTTTTTCATTGTCGTTACCTAAAACGATAATTTGTGAACCCACCGTGTAGTGGTGAAAGCTCAAAAACAACTCGTTCCTGAACTATGTGCTTGGTTGCTTCGTATCTACAACCCACTAAAGATCATAGTTAGCAACAAATGCTTGGGAGCATACATATTATCCAGGAGTGACGATGGAAGAAGATACCTTAATCGACTCAGGACAATCTCAAGCATAAGATCTGCTATTTCCACAGTCATAGCACTCACACATGCTATATGCCTCTCTTTCTTTCCCTTAGTCTTTTTCTCTTTTGCAGTGCCAATCTTAGGTCCAGAACTTTATGAGGAAATGGATCCAGATGAACCTAATACTCAACTAATCCCTCGCATACTTAACAGTGGGATGACTTTTAATTCCCTCACTAGATCGACATCATATGCAATACGACAAAGTATAGCATGTTGATCGATCCATTCTCGAGCCACTTTTGGTATACTTTTAAATCTTCTCTATACTACTCACTAGTAGTATCATCTTTGCCATCCAAGGAGACCTAGAACCTAACGAGGGTACTAACACCTCACTCTCGCTTAGAGGAAACTGAATCTACTGACACTTTGTGTCACAGTCAGCGCTATCAAGTTTTTCATTGGTGAACAAATTACCAACCATATTTTAATTACCATATCTAAAAATATATATTTGTAAAATGGACATTAGGCATATTTTCAAATAATTAAATTATCAAAAAACTCCATTATCCACGTCGCATGATCAAAAATTTCGCTAAGCTCATAATCATCTCATACGAGCATGAATTAAAAGTTTTAATGATTTAATTATCACATTTCTCCATAAAAATAGAATTTATGGAGAACATCATGGTTAAACTAATTAACATTTTAGAAATATCACAAAGATATCCAACTTTATGTAAACCTAATTTACATGAAGTTACCTCATTATATATAACTACTAATATGCCATCTAGAACTTTATCAATGACATATCAAACACGAAATTCAGATTATTATATAAAACGCATTTATATAATAAAATGAATCTATATTGCGAAACATATTCGAATAGTAATATGTTACAAAAAAAGTTCATAAAAGGTCCAAATAGCATTATATAAAACACATTTATATAATTATATATAATATGAAACTTATT
>NCQT01076961.1:12192-22204 GCA_002740465.1 Stenocereus thurberi | reverse complement strand
CGTGCCTTACCATATTAATAATGAGTTAGTAGGCAGCATAGAGTCTCTGTTGTAATTACATGTCGTTGACAGACCTAGGAAGCTAGAATTGCCTGAAAGTCACACGAAGATGCTACCCTCTCGCATTTCACCCCCTAAGCTAGAACTAAAACCATTACCTGAAAATCTTAAGTTTGCTTATTTAAGGGATGATGAGACCTTTCCTGTTATAATCTCTAATGCACTTACATCTGAACAAGAGGATAAACTTATTAGGGAGCTTAAAGAATATAGTAAAGTGATAGGGTGTACTTTATTAGACCTTAATGGACTTAGCCCCCACATTATGTTCACATAAAATCACATTAGAATCAGATGCTAAGCCTAACAAAGGCCCTCAGGGAAGACTAAATCCACCTATAATGGAGGTAGTTCAAAAAGAAATTCTTGAGTGGTTAGATACTAGAGTAATATACCCCATCGCTAATTCTAAGTAGGTTAGTCCTATCCATGTGGTTCCTAAAAAGGAGGGAACAATAGTAGTGCAGAACAAGGAAGGTGAGTTAATACCCACTAGAGTCCAGAGTGCTTGGAGAGTGTGCATTGGCTATAGAAAGCTTAATAATGCCACAAAGAAGGACCATTTTCCATTACCATTTATAGATCAGATGTTAGAGAGATTAGCTAGGAGGTCATGTTATTGCTTTTTGGATGGATACTCAGGTTAGGTCCCTATAGCTCCTGAGGATCAGGAAAAGACCATTTTTACCTGTCATTTTGACACCTATACTTTTAAAGGATGCCTTTTGGTCTATGTAATGCATCTACTATATTTCAAAGGCGTATGATGAGTATCCTTTCTGATTTTATCACCAAAATTATGGAATGTTTCATGGATGACTTTATTGTACATGGTGATTCATTTGATAAGTGCTTGCATCATCTTATGTTAGTACTTAAGCGTTGCATTGAGACTAATTTGGTGCTTAACTTTAAAAAGTGTTATTTCATCGTGGAACATGGAGTAGTTTTAGGTCATGTAGTGCCATCCAAGGGCTTAGAGGTTGATAAGGTTAGAGTAGAAATCGTTCAATCTTTGCCTTATCCACAGTGTGTCAAGGAGGTGAGGTCATTTCTCGGTCATGTTGGCTTTTATAGGAGATTTATTGAGGATTTTTCTAAGATTGCCTCTCCTTTATATGCTTTACTTGCAAAAGATGCTTTATTTGATTTTAATGAGGACTGTAAGAGAGCTTTTGACCAATTGAAGTTGAAATTGACCACCACTCCTACAGCATAACCCCCCAACTGGGCCCTACCTTTTGAACTGATGTGTGATGCTAGTGATAAGGAAGTAGGAGATGTTTTAGGTCAAAAAGTAGGGAAGGTACCTCATGTGATTTATTATACTTTCAGAACACTTGACCCAATACAGTGTAACTACACTACTACAGAAAAGAAAATGTATGTTGTTGTTTTTACTCTAGAAAAGTTTCACCATTACCCGTTGGGTGTAAAAGTTACTGTTTATACTAATCATTATGCTATTAAACATCTATTAAGTAAGAATGACTCAAAACCTAGATTGATTAGGTGGATCGTACTACTGCAAGAATTCCAAGTAGAGATTAAAGATAAATCAGGAGCTGAAAATTTCGTTGCGAACCATCTAAGTAGGCTAGACAATGGGGAGGGTGGGAATCCATTAAGTGATTGTTTTCCTGATGAGACTTTATATGCTATCACTGATCGCCTACCTTAGTATGCTAATACGGTTAATTATATAATAACCAAAACCTTTCCTATAGACTTATCTAGAGCCTAAAAGGAGAAGATAAGAGCTCAATCTAAATATTATGTTTGGGATAAGCCATAGTTATGGAAATTTTGTAGAGATTGGATTATAAGGCGTTGTGTAGATGGTAGTGAATTTCATTTAATTTTAACTTTTCGCCATTCTTCTAAAATGGGGGACATTTTGGACCCAAAAGAATGGCACATAAAGTCCTTGAATGTGGATTTTATTGGTCTACTATTTTTAGGAATGCTTATGAATTTTGCAAAAGATGTGAAGCATGCCAGAAGACAGGCAATTTATCTAGAAGGAATCAAATGCCTCTACATATATAATGTGTATGTTTGTGAGATTTTGGATGTATGGGGTATTGATTTTATAAGACCTTTTCCCCCCTCTTTTGGTTTTACTTACATTCTTATGTTTCTTGATTATGTATCTAGGTGGATTGAAGCTATGGCTACTATAGGTGATGATGCTAAAACTATTGTGAAGCATGTTAAATCTCTCACTCTGCATAGATATGGAGTTCCTAAAGCAATCATCAGTGATAGGGGAGCACATTTTTGTAATAAAACCTTAGGTGCCTTGTTAGACGAATATCATGTAACTCATAAGGTGTCTACTAGTTACCATCCCAAACTAATGACCAAGCTGAAATCTCCAACAAAGAGATTAAGGGCATATTAGAAAAGGTTGTTAGACCAGATAAGAAAAATTAGAGTCTTAGGTTAGAGCAAGCTCTCTGAGCCTATAGGACTGCATGTAAGACACCTATAGGTGTGTCACCTTATAGGTTGGTTTTTAGTAAAGCATGTCACATCCCTGTAGAATTAGAGTATAAATCACATTGGAATGTAAAGCAGTGCCGTCGAGACTATGACCTAGCAGGGAAGGAGTGTAAGTTGCAATTACAGGAAGTAGAAGAGATTAGCCTGGAAGCTTATGATAATTCAGTGATCTACAAAGGTAAAGCCAAAGCCTTTTATGATGCTAAGCTTAGTAGGAAAGAATTTCAGGTGGATGAAAAAATATTGTTATTCAATTCAAAATTGAGACTCTTTCCTAGTAAGTTAAACTCTAGATGACTAGAACCTTTTATAGTAGTAAAGACTTATCCACATGGGGCTGTTGAGATTAAATCCTTTGCTACTAACAAAATTTTCAAGGTAAATGATCACAGGCTAATGCACTTTGATGAAGGAGATCAGGTATGCTTATTGGAGGAGATCCGACTAGAGGATCCATGAGCTCATTTGCGTCGAGCCAACAACAGCAAACAAGGGCGCTAGTTAGGAGGCAACCCAATGGTTTTTTTTTTAGGGAAGCACCCATTTAATTTTACTTCTATCTTCATTACTTTTATCTTTTTGCATGCATTAGGGACAATGCATGAATTAGTGTGGGGGGGTGCATCCTACATTTAGTTCCTACAATATTCATTGCATTTAGTTCCTTCAGTATTCATTCTTGAAAAAAGGAAAAAAATTAATTTTCTTATAAATAATGCATGAATATGAGTTTATGCTACGCTTTCTTGCTTATATTTTTTTTGCTTAACTATTTTTAGTCTCTTCTTCTATGAGTGAAGACTTCTGAACATGTTAACTATCATTCAGAGAAGTTTGAGCTGATCCTCATATATCTCTTTATTGAGTAATTGTCATGTTTATCCATTTTATTTGATCATGTTATATAGCTGCTTCAGAGGCAATAAAATAATCTAATCCATTTTCTAGACTATTGAATTAATAAAATAACTCATTAAAATTGTGATTTTTCTTGTCTTGTAAAAAAAATGAAAAAAAAGTTAGATTATCAATATGGGCAGGAATAGGTGGATCGGGACCTTTTCCCCTTAAGTTTAGGTCTCAAGTTGAGCCTTATGTATGAGTAACCCATGATTGGGAGAGTCATGCCCCTTTTTGGACCGATCAATGACTCGTGCCAAACTAACAGCTAATAAATAAATAAAATAGTGATGAGAATAAATTGTTAACTCTAGCACCTCTATTCGGGTGAGTGTGAGCCAAGGAATACTTAATTTCTAAGACCCTATATGGGCCTCGAATATTTGTGCAATTGGAGTTTGAAAAAAAAAGAGGAAAAAAATAAAATTGCAAGGCATGTTTAAAATCAATTTCAATAAGTTATTCCTTCTAATTCAATTATCTGTATAGCCATACCATACTTTAATTTTTCTATCGTAATCTTTTTAGACCTCTTAATCGGTGTATGCGTGCTTAAAAGAGATAGATGATTATTGCTCTTGTTACTTCATTAAGGAAATATTGTGAGACTAATGAAGAAAATCTTTGATGGTAGTTGGATATCTAGTAGCTATTCACTTATTGGAAGGAAAATTAATTAATTTTGAATAAAATTATTTTTAAAGCAAGCCAATGCCTAGTATAAATATCATATTTATGCATAACTTTATAAGAAAGATGGGGCTATTTTTAGGCCGAGTCCTAAATTTCTTTGCACAGGGACGTCCAAAATCTAAGTGTAGGGGAATTTGTTAAGTCATAATTCATGCATATTTTTAATAATTAATTTGATTATATTATATATATTATTTTGTCCAATTTACTTTATTTTATATATTTTTTTGGTTAATCATTAATAAAGAAAGAGGAGAAGAGAAGAGGTCGAAGTTCGGGTTTTATTTATTCAAGGATTCTAGTGCGATTATTAAGTCGGTCTAAAAATAATGATTTCTGAAAAATATATTTTTATAAGGATTTATTTGGGCTTGGATTATAAGATTACTACTTCTAATTGAAGAGAAATTTGACGACTTTGAAGAGAAGGAGTCCAAAGAAGAAAACCCCAGTAAAGTAATGCTATAAAGAACCTACTTCTTCTCCTCTAAATCATCACACGCAGCCTCTTATCACACACCTCACCATCTCCTCTGCAATCTCCTCGCTTCACCAAAAACACCTAATATCCTCACCTCCTCTTTCACGCAGCTCCCTCATCTCATCCCTCCCACATGGCGTCATCACCATCATTAGCATACCCTTGATTGCTTAACCTCTACTTCTCTCTCCCCATCACGCATCATCACACACATCTCTCAGCCACTCTTCTCGTGTCCCATGACACCTTCATCTCGCATCAAACAATCAGCCACCAACATCTCCTATAAAAATAAAAAAATGCGTCATCAGCCATAAAGCAACCCACCCACTGCCCCCATCATTAATCATATAAACTATACACCCTCATCATCTCACACATCATCACCATCATTGATCATCATCATCATTGAAGCAAAGTAATATTGTCCTGATTTCTTTAATTTAATTTTTATTCTATTTAATTTTATTTGTTTTGTTTGTTATTAAATATGAAAGCTTTGGTTAATTGTTGTGATTTTATTTTTAATATGAGTGAGTGATTTCCTTGTACTTAGTACAATCTATTTGAAACCATGCTAAATTAATTATTTTGAAACAAGTTTTATGCTTAATTATCTAGTTGATTTTTATTCATGATTCTATAATGATTAATATTTATCTTTTATGATATTTGTGTTAGATTAATTAGAATACATACTAGTTAGTTTAATACGAATTCATATGATAGTTTAAAAGGCTTTAGTACGTAAAAGTTATAGTCTTTTAGGCATAAGCATCACCAAAATTAATCATTGATGACTCAAACTCATCTCTTTTAATTAGGTAATCATTATAGATGTTTGTTAAATTAATTTACTGGTAAATTAGTTATAAGGTGTTAGATGATGTTTTTTTAATACTTAATACTCTACTTTAATTAAATTCTTGCGCTGGAGTTAGGATTATCAAAACTAGTAGGGTTTATATTAGGGCTTGACCTAAATAAACTATAACATAAGGAAAAAAGGGGAAAGATCTACTAGTGGGTATTTTCTACAGTCTAAGTTATAGATTAATCAATTTGTGTGTTGTTGATAATATTAATTTATATGGTGGATATAGATTATGCTAAGTATTTTTCATAAATTTCATATCTTTGATATTTATTTGTTACTTTTTAGTTAATTTCTTTAGTTTGTCAATTTTAATTATTAAATTTATAAGCTTTAGAAAAAATTTCATTTACCACCCCCCAAAAGAGTAGTCTTTTAGGAGTGTCTTAGTGATGTTAGATTAGTTATATTTTGATTTTTAGTGTGATTAAAATTTTCAGATTTATTTTCTATTCTACTTTGCTATTTATTTACTGGTTTGTTAGAAATCAGGCTAAAAATAGTTCGTTTTGTGTTTTTTCATATTTTATTTCATTTCAAGGTTTATGTAGTATCCTAATCTGTTGCTATTTAATTTCGTAATTTTTGGAAATTATTTTATAATTTTTCAGAATTATTTTGTAAATTGAATACATGCAGGTTTTTATTTTAATAAATCCAAAAATTACATTTTTAATTTTAATTTTACATTTTTAGGGGTTTATTGAGTCTAGAAAACTATAGTTTAAATTCTAGGTATTCTTGTTATTTATTTTCATATTTATATTAGTGTAGTTTATTATTTCTGTAATTTTGGATTTTATTTTCTGTTTTAATTTTTTGTGGTTGATTTTCTGTTTTAATTTTTGTGAATTTAATTATATATAATTTTGGAGATATAAAGTTATAAACTTATAGAATATTAATTTAGATTACTTTACGTGATTTTTAATGTTAATTTTCTGCTTGTTAGTTTCTGTTTAAATTTTCAGTTTAATATTGCGTGATTATTTTTATTTTTATTTTTCCAGAATATTTAGGATAACTATTTTTTGTTTTTATTTCCAGAATAAAATTTAGAATATTTAGGGGCAATATTAAGTAATTTTTCTAGATTTTTACTTGTTTAATTTGATTTGTTTTAGTAATATAAAAAGAAAGTAAAATAAATTAGAGTAATAAAATAAATTAGAATTAAACTAGCTTATCATCATAATCTCTCCTCGTAGGATCGATCCCTACTTTCCTATGCTATAAATCTTATTTATAAATCAAAATAGTGGTTTAGTTTGTAGCTCTACGACAAGCTTTACAGAAGACTCCTGCTTCTTACCGTCGATCAAATAAACCATCTAATCCGGACAATGGGTATTTTTTCTTGATGGTAATCTTGTTCAGTTTTCTGTAATCGACACATAACATTAAGGTTCCACCATTTTTCTTTACAAATAGAACTGGGGCATCCCATAGTGACAAACTTAGTCTAGTAAATCCCTTCCATAATAGCTTATCCAACTAAAACTGTAGTTTTTTAAACTCTATTGAGGCCATACGATACGGGGCTTTAGAGATAGATGGGGCACCAAGGATTAGTTCGATCTTAAAATCAATTTCTCTTCACAGGGCGGTCCTCATAACCTTTCAGAAAAACATCTCTAAATTCACGAACTACAAGAATATGTTCTGCTTCTTCTTCCTGTGGTTGAGTGGCAATAGCATAACACTAATACCCAATATATCTATGACATAAGAACTCACTTACTTTTATAGCATAATTTAAAGGATAAGGTTTTTCCTACATCTGCTTATAAAACATATTTCTCTCCTTCGTTCATCCCTTGAAATAACCTTAAGGCCCTCACAATCTATTTTGACCCTATAGTGAACAACCAACTCATTTCTAGAATGATATCAAAGTCTAACAAGTTAAATTAAATCAAGATTCCAGGGAATACTGTAATATTATGCCACCAATAGTAATTGGAACAAGTCTATAGGAGATATGACACTAACTGTAGAGTCACTGGGTAATTTGATTCGATAATTGGTTTTTGTCTCCTTGTTTTCAAGGTTCAATTGCATGGCATATGGAGTGGATGTAAATGAATAAGTGGAAATTGAATCAATCAATATACAAAACAGTTTTGAAATTAACTATCGTACTAGAGGTGGCAGCTTTCTTTCTTACTCAACATATATGCCCTTCCTATAGTTGCGGGCCTTGCAAGTGAGAGCCCTTCTCTACAGCCTTCAGTCTTTGGGGGCAGGCAGCAATGAGGTGTTTCAGGCTACCACACCATATGCATTTGTTAGTTCCCACTTGACCCTCAGGAGTGGTGTGGTTAGTTCTTTCATATTTTCTACAGGGCTCTGGTAAACCTGCAAGACGAATCTTGGGAGGAATGGGAGCAGATTTCTTCTGGTTTACACTCTCGCTTGGAGCACCCTGTTCGGTCCAATTCCTTTTCTGATTAATCGGGTTCAAAGCCCTCAATTTAGTCTTTAATCATTCCACTTTAGCTGCTTACTCAATAACTCTTGATATGTAAGGATTGGTGGTTGACCAACTAGCTGGTTGTGAATACAGAAAGCTAATCCCTCTTCAAATCTCCTCATCTTTAGCCATTCAGGTGATACAAAATCCAGAACAAACCTAGATAGTTATGTAAATTTGCTAGCATACTGCATCACAGTCATATACCATTCATCTTCAGTTCTTCTAGAAATCTACTCCAAGTGAAGTCAGGCCCTAAGAGCCTGCCCTTAATAGTATTCCACTAAAAGTCTACTTCCTCAGCTAGGTAAAATGTTCCAATGTTAACCTTTTTATCCTCTGAAACCTCCACTGTTGTGAAAATCTTTTCTATCCCTCTAATCCATGCTTCTAGCTCCGCTGGGTCATACTTTCCATAATGTACTTTAGGGTTGCGTCGCTTACCTATCTGCTAATTTATTGACTTTATCAGGGATTTCAAAAGGTGTTAGGGATATTCATTTCATAAGCTCAGACACCAAGGTCTATTAACAGTTGGAGTTCCCATGTTGCTAACCAATTCAGGGGGATTGAGGGCGTTCTACTAAGGGTTATTGGCACATTACAAAGCTTGGTTACCTGACCCCTGACCATAATCTGAATTTTCTTCTATATGGGTTTCTATATTATTTTACATATATTGTAATATTCTGACTATCTATTCAGCTGAGTAATTCAGTCAATTGACTACGATCAACATATAAGATACACATACACAATAGATACAGCTAGCATGGCCCAAGTGTTATTAAAATATAATATAAAGCTTCATTATATCATTGCCCTAATTGCTCGTGTACATAGATATACATGGTTCCATAAAGAATATTGCATCCAACTGACCACCCAAGGTCAACCTTTACACCTACCTCCTGACTAAAATACTACTTAGCCCTAATAGACTGAGTCCGCCATATGCCCAGAGGTAGGCAGGACTAGTCAACACAATTGGAAAGATTTGTCTAACCATATTCAATGTCATAACTTGCATAAAATTCATCTATCCAACTAGCTATGCTATATACATGTGGGCTCAAAAAGTAATCTATCTGAGATATCTACACATAATATAAATCAATCTAGTGATCCCTATATGGATTATTGTCTAGGTCATACTCATCCCTGGGCTCCCCACCCAAGTCAAAATTGTTACCTAAAGCACCAATCTCTGCATTCTCATCATCATGATCAAACTGATGCTCCTTTAATTCTAGATCCTTCTCTAAGTCTTCCATGAGGTCACCATAAGCGCTAAACTATGGTATATCAGGGAGATCTCTAACAATGTGGACCTCATTTGATCCATTAGATACAGGGATCCCCTCTCTAGGTTCTGATGGCTTTGGGTTGTCAGGCAGCTGAGGATTGCTCGATGCAGGTGGTGATGGCGGGGAAGATACAAAGTGTAATGAAAATATATACTATAGAATGTCCATGTTATTCCCTCTTGGCATAAACGCCTCCATTAATAACAGCTCCATGATAATGTTAGGCCAAGCCGCGTGAAACTAAAATCTAGGTTTGTTCCATCCCAAGGCTCGACTCATCATAAAGTTATGATATCGGGTCCAAAACTCATCCCAAAGGCCAATTGTAGATAAGGCCCATAATAACCTATCTGTATAGACCATAACACTATGAAACTCAGAAATGCGGTCTGCATGTGGGCTGCCACACTAGCATATAGTAAAGAGATATGATTGGCCACAGAAGTAGCTAACATCATATTCACTACATATGGATCTATCTAATAAGAAGGAACATAAGTGAAGAATATGGGAGAGATAAATAGGCATTTCTATCATCTTAAATCTCTAATGTCGTAAATATATTAATAACCTTCACTAACCAACCTTCTCACCCTCCAATCTCCACTCTCCATACTCCATATCCCATAAAAAAAAATCAACTTGACTCTGATATCAAATCTGTAACGTCCCTAAATTAAACTTATTCCACTGTACACATTCTCCTTGATAAATCCTTT
>NCQT01076941.1:18976-30666 GCA_002740465.1 Stenocereus thurberi | reverse complement strand
TCATCATCATCATTATCATTATTATTATTGTGTTTTATATACAGTATACTTTTATAAGATGGTTGACATGAATAGCCTTTTTGTTTTTTATTTTTGTAAGGTTGTTGATATTTGGTACATTAAGGGCGTACCTTATCGATGAGGTGGCAAAAGATCTCGTTACTCTGAAATCGGACATGAATCAATATGAACAATTATTCGGTGGCTACCATAGTCATCGTTGAATCCATGCCCCAAGCACGAATCTTTGGTAATGGTGAGGTGCCTGCAAGAGGGAAGGGAAGACAGAAAATGTTTAGTTTAGGGTTAATTTTCCCTTATGCAAAATTAGGCCCCTAAACCATTTTATATAGGTTTGGGGCAATATAGTCGCATAATCCTAATTATTTAAGGCCAACCACCAGCTCTCACTCAGCCACGTAAAGCGCTAGTAAGATGTATCTCCACGAAACACAACTTTCAAGCTCCATACCAGGAATGAGGCGTGCAACCAAAAAGCAACCAAGAGTGTTATGTTAAGTTACCATTTAACTAAAATTGCACTTTCACATAACACAAGACCCCAATCTTTCAAACATCACTGGTAGCATACCTTGTCCTTTTATACTAAACCATATACCGTATGATTATATACTCAATATAATCACTTGGGCTGATATGTTTAAGATGCATAGATTTTTCCTTCAAACACTCAAGACATTTCAAGCTTTGACTTCCTATTGCCTAGAGTCTCAACTTAGACTTACTATGGCGACTATATTTCTTTATTCATACACTTCTAGTATGAGTAATCACTATTGCACACATAGCGCCAATATTATTCAGTTTCATCCTGCGCACTACTCAATCATTAGAGCACTTGTTTGTGTGATTAGGCTAATCAAATACCTATAATATTTCAATATGCCTAATGTATAATAATAAATCATAAACGTTATGCTCATTTACAAAAGAAAACATGTCCATCAAATAAGAAGAAATATCCAAGAACTAAACCTTGTAAATTTCCAGACTCAATAAATAAGCTTTGAGTGCATCATTAGGAATATGTTTAGTCAAGGGAACGCAATCAGATTGCTGATGTATGGCAATGCCCTTTGTCTATATAGTAACAAGCAACATACTTTGCTTCCACAGTTGATAATGATGTATAGTTTTGCTTATTACTGCATTATGATATGGCTGACCGCTTAAGGTGAAATCATATCCTGATGTTAACCTAGACTTGTCCGTTTAATGCCCCCAAAATGCTAATGACATGATTTTAAAAAAATCATAGCGGAAGACTTAATGATAGAAGGCGCTACCGCCATCCTAATAAGGATAAGGCTCACTGATACCATTTAACCTTGCAACTCATGTTCAAATCTCAATATCTATTAAACTGAAACAATCCAAGACCAAAGCCCATAATAGTTCAACCTTAATACAATTGATTCAATCATAGCAGGTGCTAATTCGCACTCCACGCTACACAAGTATAATGGATATAGACTCAACTTGACCCTGAGGTCAATCCCAACATTCATGCTATGCTAAATCCACTGTGAGCATCTGATGACTTCCAAAAGGGCTTGCTAAATGGAAAAACATGTACTACTTCATCACCAAAATGGAAACATGAAAACAATTCAAAAATGTGAACAAAAACTCAGTACATGCATTCTTGTATTGTAAAATGAGCGTAGAAACACTGTTGATGAGTACCCGCCTTTATAATTCATTTAGTTCACAATAACAATGATAATGAAAGTAATATGAAACTGAATTGCTCATTATTATCTGGATGTGAAACCCCTGCAATGATGTGACCTATACATAGGTGTACACCTGCCAATCCGATCAAGAGTTGGCCTGAAGCCGCGTGGGTAAATGATGGGTTGATGCCCTATAGATTATAACTGATTGGGTCAAAAGTTAAATGGAAAATTGCTGTATAAATGGATTCATTGATAAACTCATTAAGAGTTGTAATTTGATAAACATGTTCTGCTTTCTGAATATACAGGCAATGGACGTACCTTGAACCTTAAAAAAAAAAATGTCATTTGATCTGATAAATGTCATCTTACTTAAAAAATATGTTCGGGCTTGATAACACTTACGCATAATAGGGAAAGATAACCAGGCCTCGATTCTATTTCATAAATGTCAGTATAGGTATGTGTAGTCAGTGAATGATCCTTAATCACATAATTGAGTAAGTAAAAGTATGTGTTATAGAAATTGAGCAATTAAATGGTGTACATAACTTAGATATTTCAATATGACTTCAAAATTGAATTAATAAAAGTAATTAAATCCGATATAAAGTAAATGAAATTAAAATAGATCACAATGAGATAAATGACATTACAAAGGAAAAGGACTTGATGGTGACAAATGAGATGGTAGTTTTGGCCTTTTCTAAGATAGGTTGCTGATATGGGTTTAAGACTTGCTGATGCATAGCTTAGTTCAAGATAACAGCAAGCACACTCAATTGGCTTGATAAATACATTGGATACATTCTAAATTGAGTAAATATAAAGGTTTGAGATCAAGAGAGATATATCTTGGTTCAAGATAGCATAAACTGCAATAATTTGGTCTGATAAATATGTTTTCTAAGTCAAACGTTCTCCGCGCTTTCTATATTTCATTTGCAAGTCCATTAAATATAGAATTCTAGCCCAATGAGTCATTGAACTCAATAAAAGCTATCAAGCGCACTGAACTTCATATTTGCTTTATAAAATTCATAATTGATTCAAATCTCATTAAGAAGCTCCCAAATTGTATACTTGTGTTCTTTTTTCTGATTAATCAAGCTAAAAGCTCTACGGAAGTCCATGAATATTCATTTCCCCCTTAAATGACCTTAATTGGCCCAAAATACACAAAATGAGTGTATTATCAATCTCACTCAATCAATATTATTGCTCTTTACACAATTACTCAAAATGCTTCCAAAAATCACTAAACTCAAAATACTCAACCAAAATTCATGAACTCTTATAGAAAATTCGAAAATAATATGAAAAATCTATGGTAAATCTTTTAGAATTTTTCTCCAAGTATACATTTCACAGAAATTGCAATAACAACCCAATTTGTACTAAAGCATATTAGTTTAATTCAAAAATTCATAACTTTCACTATTGACCTCAAATAGAGACCTAAAATCCCAATATGGTAAGATTAAGAAGTCCTAACAACTTTCATCTACAACACAAAACATGATTCCTACAATATGATTCCCAAAATAGGACCAGAACACAAGTGTGTTAGTTTTGGTTGAACCTGTGCAGCTCTAACAAAACAGTCATAACTGTTTCCACAGGACTCGGACTAAGGCGATTCAAAAGGAGTTTGGAAGCTAACACACAAACCTATCTACTCACCAAAAATCATAATTTTTCAGTGGAGTGATCATTACTAGTTTAATCTCAAATTCACTCCTGTTTTCTGTCATTTCCACCCCTCACTGTTTTTGCTTTCTCCTCTTTTTTCACATAAATCCTCACTTGAAATCATTCCAAATCACGAAAAATATTATCATAATCAGTAATAAGACTAAAGATTATAAAATCATATATAAAACAATACAAATCCATCACTTGACTTAAGCTAACTTGATCATGATAAAACTGTAACCTTAACATGCATCAAGCTCAACCCCACCATGATCAATATCCTCAAAATCAATAAAATTTACATGATAGCATCTATTTTGATCTCAAGAACATAAAACATAACTAAAACAATCTTAAAAACTAAAAACACATCAAGATCAAGTTAAGGTCTGACCTTACTATAGGCTTGAACTGGAGGAAGGACGGAGCTATTTTAAGTTATTTTAGTGGTTGGGTATAATACCTAACAGCAAGGGGAAGTCAGGGCTACCGAGAGGTGTCCAAAACCCACCAGAAGTGGCAGGATAAGGGGTAGTAGCTGCTGCCCCTGCTTTTTACAAAAGGGGCGTGAGGTGGAGAGAGAAAATGGAGAGTTGGGTTTTGTTATTTTTGTTTAAATTTTATGCGTACAAATGGCCAATTAATAGCTACATGTGGCTGAAAATTTTCAAACCAAAAAGTAGCTTTTTGCTAATTAAAATTAGGTGTTACAATGAGCAATTAGCGAAATAACAAAGTTAGCTAGGTTTTGGGCTTTTGTTTTGGGTCCAACATGCCAAGTTCGGACTTGAAAAATTATTTGAAGTGTTGAAAAGATTTTGTATTGCTCGGGATTAAAGCTTACTGAAGGTAAGAAAATAATTAGCCATTAAAGTATACTTACCGAGGCCTAATATCGATTCACCTAGTATTTAATCAATCAACGAAACTTGAATTAACAATCAATGAAACTTGAATTGCAAAGTGGGACCCAAATGAAATATCCCCCAGTCGGGATGATTAAATACGATAAATGAAAGTGACAAATTTAAATGACATAAGGTAATTCGATCAATATATAAATTGAGTGTGATTGAATTATTAAACATAATTTTGTTAAACAAAAAATCATGAGTGATTAAATCAATAAACATGGTTAATTAAATGAATAAATATGATTTGAATAAATAAATATGAGTTAGGGTCGGGTTATTATAGTCATCCCCCCTTAAAGAGTTTCGTTCTCGGCACTTACGATTTTTGACCATGAATGTTATGCCACCTCAAGTATGGATAGTTGGTTTTCACTGCTTCCCTTCAAAAGGTACGATTAGCCCAAAGTGCATAACTGCTTAATCCTGCATTCGAGTATTGAGATCCTCAGTGACTTCAATGGCTCGATTACTTTGGTTCAAAATTGATATTCTCTTCAAAATAAAAAAAAAATTGTTACTACAAAGGAGGTACTGTACTCTACTGGTTCTCTCCTTTGACCACTAATAAGTGTTTAAACCATTACATTTCTCAATAGGTGCTCTAATACTGACTCATAAAGCCCAAGATAATGAAGACTCAATTATCTTTGACATCCAGTCTCTTGACGCCCTTGACTAGAGAAGTCCTTTGGAATACTTTATATCTCATCTAAATTTTAATTGTCTCCTTCTTTGGTCAAAATGACCATATGACTCATGTATAGTCCTTGTGTCACCTTAACATGTGCTTGAACTGTATCATTATTCTCGATGCTTCTTCAGCTTACTCTAATACCGCTAGACCTTGTTTGAGATTATGCCCTTATCAAAAAGCCCTCATCTGATGTTCTTAATGCACCATATGATCTTCCCTCATCAGACTAGTCCAAGATCTGTTCTAAATCTGAATTAGACGCTAGAATAAACATGGTTAGAGATGAAAATGATGGAATTGGTAGTCAGGTGAGTCATTAGGAACAAAAGAAATAAACAACGAGACTGAAAAAGATTTAGAACGGAGGGATTAGCATGGGGTGGTTAGAATAAAGATAATCATAAGTGTATCATGAATTCTGAAATATAATACCACAAAAATTATGGTTTATAAATATGGATCATAAAGGGTCCAATAAATAATCAGCCAAGGAGAAATATGACCCGGTTATACTTGGGTTTAACTGATGAATTGGAAACAAGATGACAAGCAGTGAAGCTTTAACTAGGTGACTTTATAGCCACAAGCAACAAGATAAGTGCAATAGATAGATGGGACAAGCAATGTGCAATAAATAGATGGATAGATTAAATACGCAAAATGTAATGGATAGACAATTAGATTAAACAAGCAAGGCGTAACAGATAGATAAATGGATTAAACGAGCAAAGTGCTAATTGATAGATAAATAGATTGAGTAAGCTACAATAGGAACATGCCATTACTCATATAAAGCCAATTCGAGCACAACAATAATATTAAATGGAGAATGCAGAAGTTTATTTATCAGAGTGTAAGATATATGTGTGGGAGTTGAATTTTAAAATAAAGAAAGTAAGGGAATTATGACAATCGCAATCACTCACACCAATAAGAGTTGAATTATATTATGAATTCAGAACAAGTTATACGAGCTCATCATTATGAATAAATGAGATGTAAGGTAGACGTGTGAATTGGCTCTCAGTGGAATGAACTATAACTCATGATCATGATATAAAGATGGTGAAGGTCGAGAGCACTGGAATGTTAACAATCACATATAGTCGAACAAAAATACATTGCACATTTAATAATGGGTTTGCAAAGACAAGGAAGATCACGACTAATAGGAAATATTGGGTTGAAATGCAAGGGAGATTAAACAATATTGGATAGTATCAAGTTTTGAAGATGAGACAAGCAAACAATTACAAGAATTATATAAATGAGTATTCTTGCACAAGATAAACTGTGGTTGTATGGTTTAGGTGTGATATCCAGACCTTAAATTATTCCTGGAAAAGACATCTGTTGTTGACAGTTAATCCTATAAATCATCTATTCAAGGTATAAGACACTTGTTTTTTATAGTGATCTTGTTCAACTCTCCGTACACAGTACATAACCATAAGGTTCTGCCTTCCTTCACACATATAAAACTAGGTTTTCCACGGTGACACACTTGGTCAAATAACTCCCTTCTGTAACAACTTATCTTACTAAATTTTTAGTTCTTTAAACTCTGTTGGGGGTCATATGATAGGAACTCTAAAAATGGATTAAGCACCTAGAACTATGTTGATCTGAAAATCAATGTTTCTTGGGGAAAAATAGTCCTGAGAATCCTCATATGAAACATCTCTAAATTCACAAACTGTAATTATGGATATGTATATATCGAGTGTGGTTGGCATATCACTAATATTCAATGCAGTACTGACACGAAAACTCACTTGCTTGCACAGTGTGGTTAGGGCGAAAATAGGGTTTTTCTTCTCTCGGCCCATAGAAGCACACGTCTAGTCTTTCCTTATTTCTCCAGCTAACCTTAAGATCTTTACAAGTCATCTTTTATAAGTACATAATCAGTTCATCCCCATAATGATAACAAGGTCTACCAATCAAACTGGATTAAATGCCCAATGAATATGGCTCTAGCAATACTAATAGAGGCATATTTATAAACGATAACACATTCAACTGCCCACTAGTCTCGGTAAATTGAAATGATAGGGGGCAATCTCAAATGTAAAGAGATGTAACCACATCATAAACTCTCGCAAAGATATTTCTTCGTTGGCTATAAAGGACCGACGTGTAAGCTAAATGAATGAAAGGATGAAGAATCATAATGAAAGAGGTAAGGCATATAAATCACCTACATAGACAGCACATGCAGTTTATTCATGATGGTCATGATAATAAAGTAAAGGAATGATGTTATGAAGTTGAGAGGGAGTATTAAGTACTAAAGGTGAAGAATTCTAACAGAATACCAAAGAGGCATTTGAAAAGTCTTACGGTACCTGTATGTGAGCAAAATGATGAAGATGAGGGTCAACACAACCAGAAGGGAAATTTTATTCATCGAGTGTTTGAAAGGCCTGTTCGTCAAGATGAAGGAGACAGTCTTATGGCTGAATATGATGGCATCCATCAATAACACATTCTGTAGTAAATGGAAGTCTTAAATAGCTATATAAACTTCGAAACTACTGGTAGATGAAAATAGCACAAATCACTGTTCATCATTAATAAGATAGATTACACTAGTAAAGAAAGGATTGCCAAAATAACTTGAGTAACGACATGCAGTCATGGCCATAGAGTAGTATGCCAACATGACATGACGGTGCTATAGAAACACGAACAATATGGATACATTTAATTGCTTAAAAGGCGCTTAATGACTCGTTCTGAAGCAACTAAAGGCTTTATAAGCAATAAATGAATAGTGCCCAATAGAAGCAAAGAGTTAAAGTAGGTGACAGCAAAAATATAAACATAGTGGTGATTAAACTGTAAGTGGAATAGATCAAATATACTTAGGAAGAACTGCTAATCACCCAGTACCGCACACCGGGGTCATTATAGGCTCCATTGTAGAAACAGAGAATTAAACGGTTATGATTATCAGGGTTTAAATCGCCTATGAGAAAGGTTGCTCAGATGTGTTTGAAGAACTTCGCATAGACCACATATGAGACTTTCCATAAACACTCCATGACAAATCCAGAGAGTGTTAGTGGCAAAGAAATGATGCCTCTGAACAATTCATGAGAACTAGGGCTCAATGGCAGGAAGTCATGGGAGCATTGCTGATGTAAGGCCCTAATTCAAGAATGGCAGTTTAATCTTACTCGTACCACCTATATAACGCCAAGTAGCACACCATAAGCTACTAACTGTTATCACCAGACATAAGCGCCCATTGTAATGTTCATCTCATAGTGGTTCACCTCAAAGATGTTGCCCCACAAAGCATTTCCTCTTCTAGAGATTTACATCTAACTTGACACTGTAACTTGACACTGTATTAATCCCTTAAGAAGTTACAAATGGCATCTTCACATCAGGTTTCAACCATCACTATACCCAAGATCAAGTATGTTAACATACCTCAATAAAACTCTCAAATCCTTGGGTAAAATAGGCAGAGCTCTGCCTAAAAACTGACTAAAATCTGGCTTAAAGCCTTACAATAGATACCTAAAATGGAGAGAAATACTTCAATAGTTCAACAGTCACATGCCGGAGTGCACAATTACAAAACTTTCGTTGTTCAACGGCCACACACTGGAGTGCACGATTGTAAAAATTTAAACAAATGAGTGAAATGAAACATATAATACAACTCCTAGATAAATGAGAACATGCCTTACTAACAGGTCACCCAAATAGTTCCACACTCCACCTTGCTAATGCTCGGATCTGAGGATATTACCAAATGATTGGGTCACCTAAATGGAAATGGTTCCTCTTTATATGCCCATATATATTAACTTATAGTCAATAGCTCACTTAACTGGTCCAACATCACTCATACACACCTTGATAGCTAACTCATAAACACCCGATAGTTCACAGTAGCCCTTAAAACATTAGCTCTGATACCAAATCTGTAACGGCCCCAAAATACTAATGACATAATTTACGGAAAACCACAGCGCAAGACTTAATGATAGAAGATGCTACTGTTGTCCTGATAAGGGAAAAGCCCACTGAAACCATTTAATCTTGCAACTCATGTTCAAATCACACTATCTATTTAACTAAAACACTCTAAGACCAAAGTCCATAATAGTTCAACTTCAATACAATCGACTTAATCATACCAAGTGCTAACTCGCACTCCACACTACACAGGTATATTGAATACAGACTCAACTTGACACTGAGATTGATCTCAATATTCATGCTATGCGAAATCCGCAGTGAGCATATGATGACTTCCACAGGGGCTTGCTAAATGGAGAAACATGTGATACTTCATCACCTAAAATGGAAAACGTAAAAATAATTTGAAAATGTGAGCTAAAACTCAGTACATGCATTCCTGTGTTATAAAATAAGCGTAGAAACACTGTTAATCGTTACCTGCCTTTGCAATTCATTTAGTTCGCAATAACTACGAAAATGAAAGTAATATGAAACTGAATTGCTCATTATTATTTGGATGCGAACCCCTTGCAATGATATGATCTATACATAGGTGTACACCTGTCAATCCGATCGAGAGTTGGCTTGAAGCCGCGCGGGTAAATGATGGGCTAACGCCTTATAGATAATAACTGATGGGAACACAAGTTAAATAGCAAATCACTACATAAACTGATTCATTAATAAACTCATTAAGAGTTGTAACTTAATAAATATGTTTCACTTTCTGAAGATACAAACATTGAACGTACCTTGAGTCTTTAAAAAAAAGGTAATCCGACCTGATAAATGTCGTCTGACTCGAAAAATATGCTCTCACTTAATAACACTTATGCATAACGAGGAACGATAATTAGGCATCGACTCTGTTTCATAAATATCATTGTAGGTATGTGTAGTCAGTAAATAATCATTCCTTACATAATTGAGTAAGTAAAAGTATGTGTAATAGAAATTAAGTAATTAAATGGTATACATAAGTTGGGTATCTCAATATGACTTCAAAACTGAATTAATAAAAGTAATTAGATCCGATATAAAGTAAATGAAACTAAAATAGACCACAATGAGATGAATGAGATTCCAAAGGAGAAGGCTTTGATGGTGACAAATGGGAGAGTAGTTTTTGTATTTTCTGAGATGGGTTGCTGATACGGGTTTAAGACTTGCTGATGTATAGTTCAAGATAACAACGAGTACACCAGATTGGCTCGACAAATATATTGGATACATTCTGAATTGAGTAAGTAATGAAGATTTGAGGCCAAGAGAGATATATCTTAGTTCAAATTAGCATAAACTACAATAGTTCAGTCTGACAAATATGGTTTCTGAGTCAAAAATTTTCCCACTTCCTATATTTCATTCACAAGTCCATAAAACATAGATTCCACCCCAATGAGTCATTGAACTCAATAAAAGCTATTAAGCACAGTAAACTTCTTATTTTTTTTATAAAATTCATAGTTAATTCAAATCTCATAAAGAAGCTCTCAAACTTGTCTTCTTCTTTTTGATTAATCAAGATAAAAGCTCTATGGAAGTCTATGAATATTCATTTCCCCCTTAAATGACCTTAATCGGCCCAAAATACACAAAATGAGTGCATGATCGATCTCACTCAATCTTTATTATTGCTCTTTATACAATTACTCAAAATGCTTTCAAAAATCACCAAACTTAAAATACTCAACCAAAATTCATGAAATCTTATAGGAAATTTGAAAATAATATGGAAAATCTAAAGTAAATTTTTTAGAATTTTTCTCCAAGTATACGCTTCATAGAAATTGCAATAACAGCCCAATTTGCACCAAAGCATATCAGTTGAATTCAAAAATTCATAACTTTCACCCTTAACCTCAAATGGAGACGTAAAATTCCAATGTGGAAAGATTAAGAAGTCCTAAAAACTTTCATCTACAACACAAAACATGGTTCCCATAATAGGATTCCTAAATGGGGTTAGAACACAAGTGTGTCAGTTTTGGTTGAACCTGTACTGTTCTAGCAAAATAGGCATAACGTTTTTCACAGAACTCAGATTAAGGCAATTCAAAAGGACTTTGAAACCTAACACACTGTCTATCTATCCACCAAAAAGCAAATTTTTTTAGTGGGCTAACCATTACCAGTTTAATCTCAAAGCCACCATTGTTTTTTGCCATTTTGAGCCCTCATTATTTTTGCTTTCTCCTTTTTTTCTCACATAAATCCTCACTTGAAATCATTATAAATCACCAAAAACATTATCATAATCATCAATAAGACCAAAGATTACAAAATCATATATAAAACAATGCAAATTTATCACTTGACTTAAGCTAACTTGATCATGACAAAACCCTAACTTTAACATGCTTCAAGCTCAACTTCACTATTATCAATATCTCCAAAATCAATAAAATTGACATGACAACATTTATTTTGATCTCAAGAATGTAAAACATAACTAAAACAATCATAAAAACCAAAAATACATCAAGATCAAGCTAGGTTTTAGCTTACTTTAGGCTTGAATTAGAGAGATGAGGGGGTTGTTTTGAGTGATTTTGGTGATTTGGCATAATAGCTAGCAGTAAGAGGAAGTCGGGGCTGCCAGGAGGTTGCTGAAAAAGTGGCCAGAACCCATCAGAAGTGGCAGCACAAGGAGCAGCAGTTGCTGCCCCTGTTTTTTGCAAAAGGGGCATGAGGTAGAGAGAGAAA
>NCQT01076931.1:1349-11394 GCA_002740465.1 Stenocereus thurberi | reverse complement strand
CCATTTGGATGGGATGAGCAAGTTGAGAAAGCTTTTCAAAGCTCCAAGGAATACTTAGGAAGGCTCCCTCGAATGATAAGTCTAAGCGTAGGAGAGTCGCTCTTGGTATATCTTGCCCTTTTTTAATCATGCTATAAGTACCGTCTTATATGTTGAGAGGGATGGCAACAACTATCGATATACTATGTGAGCCATGTCTTACTGAAACCGAAGCAATGATTTCCACTCATTGAGAAGTTTGCTTTTGCTTTGTTGATTGCGAGTTGAAAATTACGTCCTTAGTTTGAATCCCGCCGCATCACCACATTTACCAATCAGCCCTTGTGAAATACCCTTGAGTGATATGGAAGCTCCAGAAGACTGTAGAAATGGGTCCTTCAGTTGGATCCTTATGGAATTAGCTATGAATCTAGAAGAGCAACCAATGCTCAAGCTCTTCTCAAGTTAATCAACGAATTCTTGGTTGCGGATTAGCCAAAGCATGAAGACAATAAGTCATGGATGTTATGTGTCAATGGATTGACAGCTAACAAAGAAACAGAGTGGCGTTTAATTGTAGCATCCTTTGCAGGGCATATGATCACGCGTTAAAGTTCATGTTCAAAGCGTCAAACACTAAAGATGATTACGAAGTCCTTCTGGTTGGCATAGAGATTTGTAATGTGCTGGGGGCTGAACACCTCGAAACCTTTTCTAATTCTCAACTTATGGTAAAACAAGTGAAAGGAGAATATGAAGCTTGTGATGTATCCATGGTTGCTTACTTAGTAACGGGAGGGATAAGTCTTCCATATTCAAGAGGCTTGAAATCGAACATGTCCCTCGATCAGAAGATCAATAACTCAATTCAGTTCCCGAAATGGCTATCCAAACAAAATTTAACGGGAGATCTTATGTGAATGGGAAATTGATGTAAATGAGTTGGTATGAATTGATAGGAGTGACTATGTAGGACCTCCTCATACGATACTTGCGTGATGGAACCCTATCGCAAGATCTGAAGGAGCCTGACTGCATTGAAAAGTGATCTAAGTGGTTCCTACTATATGACGGGCTCCTCTATAAAAGAGCCTTCTCCCTTCCTCTCTTAAGGTGTACCGATCTAGAAGAAGGCAAAAGAATCCTTAAAGAGACACATGAAGGAGAGTGCTAAGGCTGAAGCCTAGTCATAAGGCACTAAGGACTACTATTAGCCAACACTCTGACTAGACATAATGGTAATGCTGAGGAAATGTGACATATGCCATGGTTTGCCCATACACTACCATGCATCCCACCCTTCTCACGAGAATGCATTCGCTAGTACCTTTTGCAAAGTAGGGCATGGACATACTAGATCCTTTCCCAAAGGCAACGGGGAAACACAAGTTCCTTGTCATAACTATTGATTACTTCACAAAGTGGGTGGAAGCAGAAGCTATGGCATCCATCACCAAAAGCAAACTTTGGAAGTTTATTTAGAAAAACATCATCGCAAGATCTAGGGTCCTAAGACCAATGGCTTTGATAATGGCCTCCAGTTTGACACCGATAAGGTATGAAACTATTATGCCTAGTATAGCATTCAAATAAGACTCATAGCTGTCATTAGACCCCAAACAAATGGGCCATCTGAGTCTCCCAATAAGCAGATCTTGAATAGACCTAAGAAGAAGCTTGATAGGGCAAAAGGATTATGGGTAGATGAACTCTCAGCAATACTTTGGTCTATTCGAACAACCAAGAAAAGTGCCACTAGAGAGACCTAATTCATGCTTGTCTATAGCTTTAAAGTTGTGCTTCTTGGTAGAAGTCACCATCCATGCCCATTGGCAAACTACCTTTCAAAAGGACCTTAATAATGAAGCACTAGGGGAAATGCTTGACTGGCTACCCTTTGCAAGGGGTGACACATACCTTAAGCATGATATAACCAAAATGTAGATGACTCAGTTCTACAATCGCTAAGTCAAAGGATGACCCCTAAAGAAAAGCAACCTAGTCCTAAGGAAGATGGAAGTAGAGTTGGGTAATGGGTCTGCTTGGGTTGAACCATTTAATAAATAGGTCAATTTTGTGTTAGCCTTACAAATAGTTTAGATCTACTCAAAATTAAAAAACAACATGTTTTCATGCTAAACGGTCAAATTGTGTCGACTTTGGGTCAAAGTCATGTCGAGTTCGGGTTTCTCTGAGTAATTTTAGGTTGGGATCAAATTGGTTTATCATGTTAGATCAGACTTTCCCAACTCTTGATGGAAGCTATCGGAAAGGAGGCAATCCAAAGGAAGCTCACTCGTAATTGGAAAGATCCATACATGATCATTGAAGAAGTTTGTCCTGGAATATTTAGACTTATAATATTCAAAGGAGACAAGGTACCAAGAACTTGGCACTCAGACAGCCTCAGCAGGCATTTCATATAGACAAAGGTAGCGTAAGTAGTCCAAGAAAGGTAGGTTTAAATGTATTATATCAATTGTGTGTTCAGCTAGCCCTCAAACTCATTACTTATGAATTTCATTCAATGTTATTTTCTTTTTAACTGTTTCTCAATTGTTTGTAGCCAAGTTTTGGGGGAAAGGGGGATAGATAGTACTAAAGTGACAAATTTAACCATGTAAAATATTAGAACAAAAGAGCAAGTGAAAGCTCTGAAATTACAAAGAAGCAATAAAAACTTAACAACAAACCCGGCCAATGCTTAGGATATGCTGATACAAGGATTAGCCTATCTGGTTGGTGTTCAGACTTATCCACAAATGTTGCTATAGGAGACGGGAACGATAGGGCATCAGCCTTGCACCCAAGTTCGTCGTACACCCCTCAAGGAAGGGGTTTAAGCAAGCTCGACAATTTGGTTAAATGGCACAATAATGCAAGGACCAGCTTATCTAACTGATGTCTAGACTTATCCCATGAATGTAGTGATAAGACGACGGGAAAAATAGGACATCGGCCTTACAGTCGAATTTGTCTTAGCCGCTTAAGGAAATGCTCTAATTGAGTGCAATAGTTCGATTAATAGGTTGACACAAGGATTAGCTCGAGTAGTGTCTGAAATTCTCCCTTGAATGTCGCAGAAGGCGATGGAAATAATGGGGTGTTGACCTTGCAACCGAACTGGCCCTGGCCCTTTAGAAAGGGGTCTAGCCAAGCATGATAGTTCAGTCAAATCACACAGTAATATGTGGATTGGCTAGATTGGTAGATATCTGCAGTTAAGAGGAATATGTTTCATCCATGTGTGATGATTTTGTCAACTTGTTAGAGAGAGGAGAGGGGGTATGATTCAATTCCCTAATCTGCTATGCCTTTTTAGCCCCTAGAGGCTAAGGATTGGCCATATAGGCTGGGCACACTTAGTTACCACCTATGCAATTTAGGGAGTTAGGAGATTAGTGAATTCTTTGAAAATGGTGCCAAAGGCTATGCCTTTAGGCCCTAATGGGCTACGAAGCCTTTGAATCAGGAAAATACAGACAGACGATAGGCTTCCCACCTTGTAAAGGATTAAGGAATAACTACATGCTAAATAGACAAACCATATGCAATAAGCATGCCATTGAAAAACAATAAACATATAGAATTATCATATATGCCAAAACCAAGTAAGAAATCAAATGTGTTCATAGATTATTGGCCTGAGGGCTTAACAGAACGACCACAGTTTGTAAGACAAACTCCAATAATAACTAAGAGAAAGATGAAATGAAGGGGGATCAAGCCCAACTTTATCATTGGTCTCTTGATGATCTCATTATCAGTCGGCTCAATAGTCTGGGTCGCCTTAATAGCTTCCTCTGTGGCATCCTTAGGAACATACTAAGGAGAGGAAGGATGAGCATGAGAATTATAATAGCTTGAAACTAGAATTATGCTAATTATCTTGAACCACCTCAATTACAATAATTAAGTTAGGTGCCGCATTTCAACTTAATGTTTTATATGGGTACATCTATTTATGCAGTTGCAGTTTGAATCGACAGAGTGCCTTCAAAATGAATTTTATTACACTCTTGAATAACCCATTCAAATATTAATAAATACTTGAATGATAACCAAATAAAATTAGCCTAATTATTAACTGGGTAGTTTTGAAAAATGTAGATATAAATAAACATAACAACAATGAAACAAAAACAATACGATAATGCGTATATAAAAGAGTGCAAGAAGTGATAAATTGAAAATGAAAATTCTTTCTTCCGAATTTTTACACTCAAATGGTGTACAAATTAATCCATGAATTTTAGCCAAGAAATTAGCCCAAAATATATGTTGGATGAAAAAAAAAAGAAAAGAAAAAGGAAGATTTTCAAGCCCAAATGTCAAAAAAACCTAGACAATTATGAGGTTATAATTTACAAAGAAATAAAATGAAATAAAATTTATTAACACCTAATTAAACTACGCATACCCTTTTGTTTTGTTACCCAGCCACGCATTTCCCCCTGCCTTCCCTATGTTGACGAAATGTCCATACCTGTTTGAGCTGCACTCAATGTTTCTTTCAAATTTGCAAGTTTTGAGGACGAAACTCATTTTAAGGTGGGAAGGTTGTAACGGCCTGAGCCTAAAATGGCGTTAATTATCTTGAATCAACTCAAATTACAATTTAATTAAGTTGGACAGCACATTTCAACTTAGTATTTTATATCTATACATCGATTTATACAATTAAAGGTTGAATTAGCAAATTGGCCTCAAATTGAATTTTGTTACATTCCTAGATAACCCTCAAATATTAATAAATACTTAAACGATAGCTAAACAAAATTAGTTGAATTATTAAGTGGGTAATTTTGAAAAATAAAGATATAAATAAACACAACAACAATGAAATAACAGTAATAAGACAATATGTATATAAAAGAGCGCAAGACGTAAAAAAAATTGAAAATGAAAATTCTTTCTTCCAAATTTTTACACCAAAATGGTGTGAAAATTAATCCATAAATTTTATCGTAGAAATTAGCCCAAAATATATGTTGGATGGAAAAAAAAAAGAAAAAGGAAGATTATCAAGCCCAAAATATCAGAAAAACCTAGACAATTACAAGGTTATAATTTACAAAGAAATAAGAGGAAAAAAAATTATTAACACGTAATTAAACTACACATACCCACCTGTTTTGTTAACCAGCCATGCATTCCTCCCTGCCTTCCTTGTTCTCAACCCCCTGTCCCTTCATATTCTCCCTTCGTTCGCTGCCAGAGCACACTTATCTGCTGCACGGTCGTCTGACCATCACCATGCTGCCACCCTCTCTCTTCACCTCTCTTGGGCTGTTCAAGCGGATTGAAAAGGTGAAGCCCTAAACCCCTTAATTTGGTTTTGATTGTTTTATGATTGAATTGTTGTAGTAAGTGATGTATTTAACTTTGGTGAGTATTAATTTGTAATTTCATTGGACTTTTGTGGATGTTTGAACTGAATTGGAAAGCTTGGAGGCTGAGGGTGAGTATGGTGATTTAGGATTTGTGGGTTGGATGAAATTTAAGCTTGATTATGTTGATTTGGTATTTAAGTAAATTTGTGTGTTAATGGAATGAAAATAATGAGCGAGATGTATGTATGATATTGTTATGTTAGATGTGTGCTGTTGCAATGAGCATGGGTATTAATTCTAAGAGTAGAGAAGAAGAAGAAGAAGAAAAAGAAGAAGAAGAAGAAGAAGAAAAGAAGGGAATATGTTGATTTTGAGAGTTTGAAGATTACTAAGTTAATATGTATATGTGGATGTATTTCAAATTCTAAAATGGTCATTAGTAAGAAAGTAAGCTAATGAAAAGGGCTTGGAGAAGTAAAAGAAAGAATTGAGAGAAAATATGGTTGCTTAAAATAGTTAGGGGGGATTTTTCGTAATGATATTTTAGCAATTATTTGGGCATCTAGGGGAATTGAATATTTTTGTGCTAATTATCATAACTGACATATTTGCAAAGCTTAAGTATTGTAAGCAGTGAAGTGTTAAATTGACAGATGGTGAAGGAACTAATGAATGTTGGCATAATTGGAACTAGCAAAGAGAAACGAAGTGAACATCTCTTGATTGAACCCGAAACCAAGCACATGATGTCACTAAATCGAGTCCCAACTGACTTCTCTAAATCACGACAACGGCTAAAAATGATATATTATTAAGGAGATAATAATGATGATAATAATAACAATAATTACAACAACAACAACAACAACAACAATAATAATAATAATAATGACAAAAAAATAACCATAATTCTAGTAATAACAATATTAATGAACGTTAATACCAACGACTGTGACAAAAACAATATTATTAATAAGCTTTTAATAATAACCATGCTGCTGATGATGATGATGATAATAATAATGACAACCATGACAAAAACAACCTTGATAATAATAACGTTAATACTAGTAAGTCTGATAATGATATTAACAAGCTTTAGACAAAGATAATAAATGATAAATACCAATATCATTGACGCTGATAAAAACGAGGCGAGTCACATTATTACGCTATTATAACATTAAGAAAATGAATGTTAGCAATGTCAAAGAAAAGAACAAAAACAAGATAAAATAGAATCAAGTTAAGTAAATAATAAAGAGTATGCTGATAATTAAAAAGGAGAGCTAAAGGATTTTGAATCACCTATTGAACCAGAAATTTTAATAAATTTTCCTAAACTTATATTAACCGTGAAAATACACATTTGGAGTAGAAGTAAGATCACTGCTGCTGCTTCTAGCTGCTAGTGAACATTTTTCATTATAAAGGGGAGAGATTTCAAGAACTAGGTACATATTGCTTGTACTCTTCGAAAACTCAAATGTTTCTTAAATAATACAAAAATCATATAATGTTCACGTAATGAATCATTTGACACAATATTTTGTCAACTAAATAAGTGGTCCCATCAGTTATTAATCATTAGAACTTATGCCCGTCAGTTCACCCGTGTAGGTGCAACTTAGACTTTTCGTTTGACTAGGGAGTTAGTGCACGTATTTTAAGATTGCTTTAGACGTCAACAGGGGTATACTTTTAGATAAGAGTTGGAAAAACCTCACGCGACATAATAACCTGACACAAACTCTACCCTAAGTTATTGAAAGAAATACGAATCCGACCCGAACCGAATTTAATTCGATCTGAAATTGACATGATTTGACCGTTTAGTAAGAAAAATTGTTGTTTTTAAATTTTGAGCAAATCTAAAGTATTTTCAAAGCTCAACCAAATTAACCCATTTATTAAATGGGTCGACCTAATATGATCAGTTTTCCAGCTTTATTTTAGATAATAACCGGCAAAACAGCTTTACTCACACTTTCTCTCTCTCCTAGTTTCGAAGAAAATGTTTTGAGATGCGGGCATGCTACTAAACTAAATGCAAAGTTTATTCTATAGCGTAGGAATGTATGTACTGAGCTTACGGTCATTATTCGGAGGTCTTTATGATTCTATTTTTACGTAAGGGATCAGTGAACAACCATCTTCCTAGCAAGCTAGAAGATAGTAAGAAGTAAATGAGGGTTGCAATATTTGGTGAAGATTAGCTAGCCAAGTACTCACAGTAATTTAAAGGCTAGCGCACCTAGAAACATGCTACTTGTATAAAATTTTGGATCATGTATCTCTAAAGTGTTTAAGAATTCTACGATAAGTTTGATAATTGTATTACAAGCTAAATGGGATGTCAAATGTACGTTTTACTTCCAATGCTTGGTAGACTTGGTGAATGTGTAAGTAAGGTAGTAATACAAGTAGCTCCAGATAACCTTGTTCCATTACATGATGACGATAATGCCTTCAGTTGAACAACTTCTATGCAATCATACTAATAATTAAGTTATTAAATTAAGATACTTAGGTATTAGGGATTGGGGTTGTTATGAGAAACAAACACCGAATGCGAGTAGGAGATATCCTCCCAAGCGTCCTATCTTCTAGCAGAATGCTCATTCGCCTCTTGCATCTTGAGTAGATTAGCCAACTCCAAAACATGCCTAAACTCCTTCATGTAGAACCCCTGACAGTCATCGTACTTCTCAGCTGCATGAGTGAGCAACTTTTTCATAACCTCATGCTCCTTTTCAAAGGAGATGTTTGCGGCCTCTATCTAAGCATGAAAGGACTGTCTATCCCATAAGGACTTGTCTGCCTTAAAGTTACAGTCCTGCTCCTTAAGCAAGTTCTCCAAGTCCTTGATTTTGAGCCTATCACCTCTTATCCTTCCTTTGGGCGCAACAATCTCCTTCTTCTCGAGCCTGGTTTGTTCTCTCAAAGAGTTAAGCTCAGCCTCGCCAATATGTTGGAGGGGGACAGAGCGTAAGGGTAAGGTAAAGAAAGCATATATTCCACTCTAAAAACAAATAAGGAAAGCATTATCACAAAGAAAATGCTGAGGGAAAATACAGGGCGAAAGGTGAAAGCGAATACCTCTATGAAGTACGCTTGGGCTACCTCTATGGTGTTGGGAACCTCTTTGAAGCCATGAGCCGAAGAAAGCTCTCAGATCATTGCAACCTTCCCTCATAGTCGAAAGTAAGAAAGGAACAGCTTCCCTATGAAGACTGGTTGCCAGCCAAACCAAGTGGAGAAGGAACTTTGATAGGGGCCCTCCTCTTCTTCCTGTAGGGAAGGTTCCTGGTGCTGTTGTTGGAAGCCTCCTTACTTGGAGTGTTGATAGGCTGGGAGGTTGCCCCTTCGATGCACTCAGTATACATTGAAATCTTCATCTTCTCCAAGGTTTGACTCTTCGCCTACGTTCCAACCACCATATTAGGCTAGGGAGATTTACACTTTAGGAGAGGGATACACTTGGCAGAGTTTGGCTTGCATTGCTAAGAAGGGGAACGTATCAGAGGCAAACTCTGCACCTATTGTATAGCATGCTCCTTGACTTGCTTTTCCCTTTTAGCATTGTCTAAGTGCCTCTGCTCCTCCTTGCTCAGCTTACTTATCATTCTGATAAGAATGTTGATAACCTATTTTGCAAAACATAAAATCCAAATGAGTAAGGTTAGCAAAGAAGGAGCGCAAAATAGATGAATAGGTGACAATAATGTTACCTTGACGAATAGTTGAGCAAAGCCCAGCAACACAAAGGAAACAATTAAGCTCAAATAACTTCCGATGCCTAGAATCAACATAGTGTTCCCATGCCTAGAATCAACATGCCTAGAATCAACATGCAATCAACATGCAATGGTCATTTAGCATTAGAATGGTAATTACTAGTGTAAATTAGAATTTGATATTGTTATTTGGGTGTTATCACTTTGTTTCACAAGTTCAAGATGTTTAAGCCCTACTGATGTAATTTTTAAAAAAAATATTGGGACATTTAAAAATTCTGAAAATTTTTCTATAAATGCTTGATAATAGTAGGAGTTGACCTACAACAGTTCATGAATTTTGGAGTTGTATTTGTTGAGATATAGATTTTAGATGAAACTGCCCTGAATTAGTGTAAAATTCGGTCATTTGTGTGAAATTTTGAGCAGGCTATACTTAGAGAAAAATTATGAAAATTTTATTGTCAAATATCTATGACATGCAGCAATTACCTGCAAAAGTTCATGGATTTTGGAGTTGTATTCATGGAGATACAAATTTTAGATGAAACTGCCCTAAATTAGTGTGAAATTCGATCATTTGTGTGAAATTCTGAGGAGGCTATACTTGGAGAAACATTATAAAAAATTTTCTGTCAAATATCTATGACATGCAACAATTACCTACAAAATTTCATAAATTTTGGAGTTGTATCTGTTGAGATATGAATTTTAGATGAAACTGTCCTGAATTGGTGTGAAATTTGGTCATTTGTGTGGAATTCTGAGGAGGCTATATGTCGAGAAAAATTATAAAAATTTTACTGTCGAATATCTTTGACATGCAGTAATTACCTATAAAATTTCATGGATTTTGGAGTTACATTTTGGGAATTTTGAATTTTGACGAAAAGGGCAACTTTGAGCGGAAGTTTGGTGTCAATAATTAAAGTTGGGGCTATCCAGTTACTATGGGAGGCTATGCTGAGGATGCTTGTGGGCCTAATTAGATGATTA
>NCQT01076921.1:0-16775 GCA_002740465.1 Stenocereus thurberi | reverse complement strand
ATTTTGGGTTATGAAACATTTGGGAATAATTTTACACAATGATGGGACATCTCACCCTATATGAAAGCTTCACAATGCCTCCATTCTAGGAACCAAAGTGCCATAACAAATGAAACAACCAACAAATATCCATAATGGACTAACATGTCAAAAATGGGTTCAATGGGGAGTAAGATAGGTAGATTTATAAACCAATAATTAGTGTAATAATATAGACTTTAGGGCATTATCACCAAATTGCATTCAATTGTTGCATAGAGTTCAATAATTTGTGTGATAAAAATGAAAATAAAGGCAAAGCAATGGAATTCCAAAAGTTTTGATTCATGGGAGCTCCTAGAAATCCTCGATGACTGAGAATAAGGGAAGATGAACATAGATAGAGTATGGACAGAAAACAAGAATGAGATATAAATAAGGCGATTTATATTACTAAACATACCTTTCATAATGTCAACTTTCTTCTTAAATAGAGTTTAAAAGAAATTACAGTGTAAAAATTTGAATTGTCTGGGAGTCTAAGGAGCATAACTCTAATAACATCAATTGTCATCACTTTAAAGATATTCCTATGGATTGTATTAGTAAAACTTATGCCGTTGATGGGAGAAGACTACATGCTCTAATTCTTATTTACTTGTGGAAGTGGTCCCTTAATTTCTCTAAGTTCAAGGTTCACATCGATCCCCCCACTTTGAGGCGATGATCCCTTGGGTCTCGAGCAGGAAACCTGCTGATGATGCCCTCATAAGACTCCCACATGGCATCCAGCATTCCTTTACCCTTCCCTTCTGATAAAAAATTGAACTACCCCTTGATCACTTCTTTTTGCAAGTCATTTTCCAATGATGGCTTAAGCTTCAATAAGGATTGCATCATCAAAGTTAGGTTGTGCTAATAGCCAGTGACTTGGGGTTGCCTATGACATCTCTTAACTTGAGATACATTCGCTGTATGAAGGATTCTTATTTCTAGCAGAAGGTCTAATCCATTAGCAGCTTTCCCGACCATGTCTTTAGTTTTCTATGGGTCAAACTACATCGAAGCCAATCAGTGAATCACATCGCGACGAATGCATGTTTAAGATGTGGTTTTTCAACTAGTGAATAATTTTACTACTGCAGTACTTGATGGTGTTGATCCGCAAAGATGGAGATAAAATTAGATTTATATGAGGCTAAATCAACATCGACAATCAGCAAATCATAAGGGGAAAAATCCGAACTGGCAGGATCGTGACACCCAAAACCCATAAATAACCTAAAAATTAGCATCTAGCAACTAGTTAAATAACTATAGCATAATAAATCGAAACCAAAATTAATAGATAAAATTTTAACTACCAATCATAAAGAAGTAGTTATTAAATTAAAGTCCATAACTAAGAACAAATCACCATGAAATAGGTGAACTTAGGAGCAGCACTGAGGGTCTTATTCGACAATTTTAGCATAAATAACATAACTAATAAAGTTGAGAGTGACATGAATAAGCAGGGAAGGGACAATAAGATTGGAATATTTAACAAGTCAAAATGGGATGAGAAAAAGAAACTTTATTATTGGGGTTCATTCTATAGGCTAGTTTGTAAGGTAGAATAGCTCCAAGGATGAGGTCGATGTGGTGTTGTATAGATCTTTGAGGAGGCAGTTGGATGGTATCACTTTGGGAACGACATGGGAGAATTCTTGGAGTAATTATGAGGGTAGGGGATGGGGTGAGGTTTCAATTTCATTATATGGAGGGGTAAGAAGGATCATTTCATTGAGGGTTTTGAACTCACAGTGTGAGGCTAAAAGAGTAGGCTAAAGGGGAGAGAGTAGCATTTCTCCTCCCTTTAGTTCTTCTTTGGTTTTGGGCTTGGTAATTCGGTGAGGGGCTAATGGGGCAAGGGTGATCTTTCAGCCATTCTTGAGTGGGGTATAGGTGTTTTGCTAACCATCATGCATAATCCTATAGTCAAAGAACTAAGGTCTCTCCAACAATACGTGACAAGTATCCATAGGAAGGACGTCACACAATAACTCATCTTGATAACTTTTACCAATCGAAAAAGCCACCAAACAATGAGAAGAAACTTAGAGATCTTTACCTTTGTTGAGCCATTGAATGGAGTATGGATGTAGGTAAGGCTCGACCTTAAGTTGGAGTTTCTCCGCAACAGTAGTAGAGGCCAAATTTGCATAACCATCCATAATAAGAGAACATACCGGCCATTGATGGTACATCAAGTGTGGAATATGTTATCACATTGTTCCTCACGATTTTAGACTTTAAGACCACTAAAAGCTCTTCTAAGCACAAGCAACTCTCCTTCATACACTACCTCCACACCTCATCCTCAAACTCCATTAGATGAATCTCTTTATCACTTTCTTTCTCACTTAATTCAACTTCTATAAGTGCTTGGTACTCCACCAAGCTGAGGGCTTTGTGACTTGGGTAATCCAAAGCAATATGCCCAAATTGTTGACACTTGTAGCATCTTCTTTTCCCAAAGGATTAAGGGATGGTTTCGAGCAGTTAGGCTTAGGAAAGGAAGGGGTCACAGGTGGGTTTATGGGTTTAGCAATAGGAGGAAGCTCCCCTTATTAAAAGAGTAGGCTCTTTGAGAAGCTTTAGGCGGTCCTCTTTTGAGCTTACCTTTCTTTTGGAGTTCAACATTGTGGGCTCGTGAGTAAATCTCATAAAGGGTAGTGTATTCTTGTAACTCCACTACATTTGTGATAGACTCAGTCAAACCTCCCAAATCATCTTCACTTGCTGCAAAAAAAGGGTTGCACTCTGACCCATCTTCGGCTGAATTAGACTCACTAGTGGGGTGTGAGCTTAGGATCTCCCTTTGATTGTTTCTGATGGCTTGGTGAAGTTTCTTTCTTATATACTCAAGTGAGCATCCTTTTTGATATTAACCGTCATTAGTTGCACAAATCTCTCTTCTAACGTCATGCTACTAGTTATGCTTGGAACTAGGTAGCTACACATTCTTTGTGGCTAGAAGTGTGTCCGGGCTAAAGGGTTTTATTTGGGGATAGACGCTTCAGCCATGAGAGTATCCTAGCTCTTGATGCACTTCTAAGTCCTTATAGATGAAGAATAGAGAAGGGATCCTAAGTAGTGAAAGAAAGAGAGAAAGAGTGATCTTATTTTGAATGCAAATCACTAAGAAAGATAAGTAACTAAGGACCTTGGATAAGATATCACCACAAAGATTCTTAGAGCTCAACTTTGAGATCTACTGAGATAAGATATCATCACTCAAAAGATCATAAAAGCCTCTTAAACATCACTTTATAGAGCTAAACTAGAGATAAGCAAGAGAGAGAAACTTTGAGGGAGTTGAACTTAACCTTTCTTTAACTCAGCTTATTATTCAACTTTATTCAAGTATGGCTTTTATAGGGTCGACTAATTCTTTAGGGAACTCATCCAACATAAGAGAATATGAAATACAACTTACTAGACTCGTATAGAAAATATAAAAGCAATTTGCTGAATAAACTATAACGAAAACAATGTAAATTTGAAAACAAGGGGTCTTGAGACTTGTTCCCATCAGCTTAGAGATTTGTATCTTGAATTCTCAACTTAGCATAGGTAGATGCATCTTTTGAATAAGGTGGGGCTGTATTGTTCAGTAGGGGTAATGAATCCATTCACATTTAATGTTTCCATAATTCTACGTGTTCACATCGCAGCAAGCTCAAATTCATTGAGCCATAGCTCTCTTCTTTTTAGTCAAAATCACGTCATATGAAATCTTGAGGAGTCTGTTTTCTAATGTGAAAAAGTTCTACTAGATTTGGACGAGCCATAAGAGAGAAATTGTCTGCACAATTCGGATGGTAAAACTGGAACTGAAAAGTCAGTCTTCTTGAAATATGTCCTCTATGCTTATTAACACCTAACTTGTCTATGAATACTTCTTATGACCTCGAAAAACTCAAAACGGCTCAACAAAAGTAGATTTTTAGGTTCCTAAGTTAGTCCACGGGTAGGACAAGTGATCTACAAAACCGAGTAACATTCTGGATCAAGTGAGCAGATTGGATAGTTTGGCTTTACAGGCTAATTTGGAGGGACATATGAAGTCCTAATAACTTGAAACCTACTTTATTAGGGAGTTAACTTCTTAAACTAAAATATGAAGGCAAAATCAAGACTTAACTCACCCATTGATTAGGCCCCTAAAGTTAGAAAGTTACTAATTACGCTGGACAGAACTAGGCAGTAGCTCGCTTGGTCTTCTAGTCAATTTGTCATGACTTTGAGGACCTCTTGGATTTCCTTGGACTTGGGCAGCTCTTAGGATTGACCATCATCACGATCCTCTATAGGTATATCATAAAGACATCTCAAAACCTCATTTATCGTACTAAGTTTATTACTTGTCACAAGCTTATCCTTCCATTTGGTGATCCTATTGTCCAAGGCGTAGTGCTTATGGCTATAACGGTCACCTTGTAATTTTTGGACCAATTTTATCTGTTGTGGATCATCATGCAAAAATTGAATTTAATTAAACAAATTAAATTGTGTGGTGGTTAAAGCCATGAACAATGCTTTGGCCTAGTTTGTCAATCAACTGTTAGCTATTAGCCGATTAGATTAGTTGTTAGCTTATTGCATTAGCTGTTTGACTTAGCCGATTGCAATAGCGGTTTCTGAAAAAAGTGTTTGGAAAAATTAGCTATTCTTAACAAGCTTAATTGGTGGAATTCAACTTCTAACCCTTAACATAATTTCATTACCTTTTTAAGAATATAATTATTTTTATTGTATTTTCATTTTTCTTTTCAAAACGAATTCTGAATTATAGATTGCGACTTATAAAATATATAAAATTACAATTATACCTTCACCCAAATTTGATGGTTATTATGACAGCATTTTGGTTTAGTTTACATAAATTTTCTTTTCAGTAATAATTAAAATTTACAACATGACAACATTTATAACAATCTACACCCTAAAATACTAATAAATCTATATTATTTCTTAAATTGAAGAAAATATTAAAGTTAAAATCATTAATTTAATGATCATGACCATCCACAATTCTTATCCTAGAAGACCAAAAAATGAACTAAAAAATCTAAACAGAAAGTCCATGAGAAGTCCAACTAACAAAATAATTGTTGAAGGAGAAAGAACGAAAACAAAAATTAAAAATGGCACTTGAAAATATAAGTTAGTGGAGTTGAAGAAGTACCTTATTGGATGAGAAATCCTTAAAGATGGCCTCTCTCTAAGATGAAGGAAGAGGGGGTGGAGAAGACATAGACAGACAAAACGTAGAATGAAGAAATGAAGCAAGGAGAAGAGTTTTTGTGCTGAATACTATAAATATAACTATGTTAAAAGAAGGCGGTTAATATGATAAATTTATTATTGAATAGTAATCTATTGATGCAAAAAGCTCTACCAAATAGCTTTTCATAAATAAGCTTTTTGGTACGAAAAGCTTATTCAAAAAGCTATCTAAGTAAACAACTAAAAGCACTTTTTGATCAAGGTTAAATACCTAATACTCATAAAAAGAGCTTTTTGAAGCCAAAAAGCTCTTCACCAAATAGGCGCTTCGTTGTGGATATTCTCGACAGTGCATCAAGTAAAATATTATCTTATCCCTTTTAATAATCAATGGTATAATCAAGTCTGGAGAGGCAAAAGCTTTGCACCTTTTACGAAGTTTTTATTGTATCAAGTATTTTAATCATTGGTGATACATTTCCATTGGAGCATTTTGCAGGTGAAAAGGGCTATCATCCTCTAAGATGGAGGTAACTCACCAGTACCACCTAGGACTTGCGACTAAACTGAAGATAATGAAGACTTACCTACACTAAGTTAATAAAAATGATTAAATACTAAAATTACACTATGTACCCTTTAAATCAAGTACTATTTTACCACCTTCAAAGCTCAAACAAGATTAGACTATACTAACATATAAGTATGAAAATAATAAGTGGCCAAAAATGCAATAGCGCAACCCTAAATTATATTTATTTATTTAATTACCTCATGTTAATGATTTTTCTCATATTTATTTATCGCATTTATTCATCCTGGTGGGAAAAATTTTATTTGGGCCCTCACTTGGCAATTCAAATTTTATTTGTTTATTTAATTTATTAACGAAAGCTTTGAAAGAATTGATAGTATGCCCTAATAAGTTTAATCTAAGTAATTTATTTTGTTTTCCGTAACATTACAAAAATTTAATTTTAAGTTTCGGAAAAACGTTACCGTTACGAAGCATTTTATTCCCGAACCCAACTTATTTCGGCCGGTTTAAAGCCCAACAATTTTGCTTATTAATCTAACTAATTATCATGATGAAGCTTAACCATGGTTAGCCAAAAAGTCACCTTTCTAGTCAAAAACTCACCTAAGTGATTTGATTAGTCAAAAAAACACAACTCTACCCAAAACCCATTTTCTCCCTCCTTTCTCTCTCCTACGCGCCAGCCATCCCCCAGCAACTGTTTGGGTATTTTTTTTGGCAAGTTTTTAGCTGGCCTTGGTGGCCTATGATCCCCTTCCGACAATTTAGTACCTCTAGCCACCATCCTCCATCCTCAAACAATCAAATATCACCTCCATCTCTATTTTTCTTCAAGTTTAAAATGAGTAACCCTAAACTTGTTGCTTTGGATTTTTGGTTTTGATTCTTGTTTTGCTATTTGTGGTTGTTTATCATGATGTTTGGATAAGAAATAAGAGTTATTTTGGTGTTGATGATGGTGGAGTTGAGGCTGGATCATGCAAGTGTGTGTTAATCCTTAATCATGCAAGCTTAATGTTAAAGTGTTGGATTTTGATTGTTTTATCTTTGATTTGATCATCTTCTAACCTATTGGTGTTTATGATGATGTTTTTGGTGATTTGAAATGAGTTGGAGTGAGTCCAAGTTGTCCATAAACTAAGGTTTTGGCAAGTAATGTATGGTGTGGATTAAATTAGCATTAAGCTTGGTTTATGTGTGTATTTAATTGAAAAATGATCTTTATTGGATACAATTATAAAGTGAAACTGAGTGTGATGGTTTTGTATAATGTTGGGATAGATGAAAGCTTATTTACATGCTTTTATAAAATGATTTAAGCAGAGGATTTGTGTGAAAAGAAGGGGAAACGTTAAAACAGTGGGGGCTGAAAATTTTAGAAAAATAGTGCAGACTTCGGGATTAAGCTGGTAATGATCTGCCCATTGGAAAATTATTATTTTGGTGGGTAGATAGTTTAGTCTGTTAGCTTTCAAATGCCTTTTGAATCACCTAAATTTGAGGTCTGTGGAAAATGTTATAGTCATTTTACCAAAACTGTATAGAATGCACCAAAACTGATATGCTTGTGTTCTCGCCTCATTTTCGGAGTCCTATTGTGGGAATCAAGCTTGGTGTTCTAAATATATGTTTTTTGGGCCTTCCGAAGCTTTCTATATTGGGATTTTGAGTCTCAATCAGAGGTTGAATGTCTAAGTTACGAGTCATTCTTTCTAAGCCCCTATTATGCTCTTACTTTTCTTTGGCTAAATTATTAACTATGATTACAAAAATAATTGCTAATTATGTGTTCCTAAAATGGCATTTTGAGCAGAATTAGGCCCTAATATATCATTCCTTCCACTTTTGTGCGTAATATTATTCAGTGAGCTTGTATTTAAAAATTTTAGGTATATTCATTGCTTGTATCTTTAGAAATCAAAATGTATTTATCAAAATTTATAATATTTTGGTAAGTACAGCAACGAATCAGTTTAGCCAGTGATTTACCACATAATTAGTGACCCCAGTAGTTAACAGTTACAGGGCATTGCCCATCAGTTACCCATACGGGTTCAGGCCCGATCCCCCAATCGGCTTGGCAGATGTACACCTATCTTCAGATCATAACAGTTACTAGGGGTTCACTATCAAATAATAATTGATAATACAGTTTCATATTTATCTCATTGACTGTTTTTCTATGAATGCTTAATAATATAGGAATGCATGTGCTGAGCTTCGGCTCACAGTTTGAAATGTTTTTATGTTTTGCTTTAGGAAGGTGTTCAGTGAATCGCCCTCAGGCAGGCAGGATGACTGCAGATGATAAGTGAGCCAGGAGGTCTATATGGAATGGTGGTGTATTAGTGTTGAGATGTTTATAACACTATTTTGTGATATATTTTGGTGTTGAAACTGTATATTTTATCGGACTTTTATATTTTAATGTAATCCTTGACATGGTTAAATGGTTTTGATGTTAGAACAATTTCCATATATATCTAAATGGTCTGATGGGTTATGATGGTGTGAATGCCCTTTGGTGGTAAACATTGATTATCATTGCAAAATTTATCATTTATAAGCAAAACCTTGTTCTTTTTAGATGGCGGTAACGCCCTGATCATTTGGGATATTACTTCTAATTGGTGAAACTAATGAAGAGAATGCAAACGGTGAACTATGTGCATTTGGGGGCGTTACAGATTTGGTATTAGACCCAGATTTAGATTTTCTTTGTGGAACGTGGAGTTTAGAAATAAGAGGGTGAGAATGGTTGGTAGTGAGGGCCATTGTATATTGCTAGAGTGATATTTGAAGTGTAGTGACGATATTAGAAATGCAGGTTGCTTACATTTTCATGTTCCTTAATTATGGTTATGTATGCCTCTCATATATGTTTTCCTTGTTAGATGGACTACTATGGTGTTAACATGATACTGGGTGCATCTATGGCTGCTCATATCACGCTGTTGCATGCTAGTATAGAAGCTTATGCACATGACCCGTTCTCTGAGTTTCATAGTATTACAGTCCGTGCACATAGACTGCTCTGGTCCTTTTCCGCTATTTATCCGTAGGTAGAGTTCAGGCACCATTATCATCATTTTATGATGATAGGGAACCAAGGCTGGGATGAACCCAGGTTCCAAGTTCAGGGGACTTGGGCTACCATCACTGTACATCAGAGGTTTTGTTGAGGGAGGAGTTTGAGTAGAGGGGGATTACTATGGAGACTCGTCAGCATGCCTTTCCGTTACATCAAGCACATACCCCGCCTACAGCCCCAGCTCCAGCATAGGGACCACTATCTTTGTTCGCACTAGGTGCCCCATTATTGCCCGACAGTCCCGGGGAGGTTCATAGGGTGGGAGACCTCCCTAAGACACCAAAGATAGTGGGGGTTAGTTCTGAGGACAAGCCCGAGGAGGATTAGGACATTAATAAGGCAGTGGTGGAGCAACAGTTAGATCAAGTGATTGACAAGATGATAGTGGAGCAACAGGTTGAGTAGGAGGTTGGTGACGCCGAGTCAGAGGCGTCGACTAGCAGCTTCGATTCAGGCAAAAAGAGCCCGATGATGAGCCCACCCCAGATTACGATCTATCTAGGGATCGTTAGGTTATTTTAGGATTACACCTGAGTGGGGTACATTTTGAGCCCTGCATGTATATATGGTATGATCAGATTGGATAGTCGTATTTTGTGTAGCATATGACATTGTATATAGTTAGTCAAATCCTCTCCAATTGTGATGATGTGGTCCATATCTCTTTTTGGTCATATGACAGATCTAGTATCTTGGGGTAGTTAGTGTTTGAGGTTGAGGTAGGAGTCAAAACTGACCTTTCCTAGTCAGTTAGATGAACTACTGGCTAGCCTTTTGAGTTAGCTAACAACATTAGGGACCCAACCTACTGGCCAGCCTTAGTAGCTGAACTAATGAAGCGGATTCCCCAAGTACCCACTGAAACCCCTCGTAAAGAGGATAAATTAGTAGATAGGGTAGCACGATGCAACCCTAAAGTATATGATGGAACATATGATCCAGTAGTATTAGAGGAATGGGTAAGGGGAATGTAGAAAATCTTTACAGTGGTAGAAGTGTCAGAAGAAATGAAACTAAACATTGAGACATATTATTTAATTGGAGAAGCTAATATTTGGCGGAATACTAACAAGGATAAGCTCGTAGGGCCTGAATTCACTTGGAGTAAATTCCTAAGTGAGTTGAGGGCAAAATTTTACCTAGTCGTGGTCCAAAGGCAAAAGAAGAAAGAGCTTATGGAGCTAAAATTGAGTGGCAACATGACTATGATGCAGTACGCCAGTAAGTTCACAGAATTATCCAGGTTTGTTCTAGAGCTTGTATCATTTGAAAGGTTAAAGATGAGAAGGTTTGAAGAGGGTTTGGCCTTCTATATTCGAAATCAATTAGCTGGGCAACTAATTTTGACTTACCAAGAACTATATAAGCGAGCGGCTGAAGTGGAGCGAGTAAAGACAGAGTTGAGAGCCCTGAATCCAATCAACCAAAAGAGAAAGGGGTTTGAGCGAGGAACCCCGAGTGAGAGTGTGAACCAAAAGAAACCTTCTCCCACTCCTCCCAAGAGCTGTCATGCAGGCTCGACAGAGGCCTGTGTGAAATGCGGAAGAACAAATCACACCACCCCTGAATGTCGAGTAGGAACTAACAAGCGCATGTGGTGTGGAAGCCCTGAACACCTTATTACTGCATGCCTCCAAAGGTTAAAGGCTGTAGATAAAAGTGCAGTAAAACCCTTGGCCCCACCTCACCAAGGGGCCCCACCACCAAGGCCTGCAGCAATAGGACGGGTGTATGTAATGAGCGAGAAGGAAGCTACCACCTCTGGTACGGTAGTCACTGGAACTCTCTTTTTAAATTCAAAGTCATTTTGTGTATTATTTGATTCAGGTGCTACTCATTCATTTATATCCACCCGATCTGCATGCAATTGAACCTGGAGGATAGGACGATTATAGGATCAAGCTACCCAATGATTCTGTGATTGAATGCCCCATCTCTTATAAACTTGTTCCCATTACCATTGGTGAAATCACCTTCCTTGTGGATTTGATTCAATTTGACTGACCTGATTTTGACATGATTTTGGGAATGGATTGGTTGCACACCTATAGAGCTAAGATTGACTGTGAGGATCTTAAGGTTATTTTGAAGGATGAAAAAGGGAGAGAAGTATTCTTCTATGGGCAGAGAGAGGAAAAATCCTATCCCTTGATTTCTACTACGAAAGCAAGTAAGCCATTATGTCAATGGTGCATTGGATATTGATATTATGCTATTGACACCCAAACAAAAGAAGAGAAAGCGAAAAATATTCTTGCCGTTTGTGAGTTTGAGGATGTTTCCTAAGGAATTACCAGGATTACCGCTGCAGATGGAAATTGATTTTGTAGTTGAATTAATCCGTGATGCCCAACGTATTTCTAAAGCCCCATATCGTATGGCCCCAACTAAGCTTAAGGAACTGAAGATTCAGTTAGATGAGCTGTTGTAGAAGGGCTTTATTAGGCTAAGTGCATCACCATGGGGTGCCCCAGTGTTGTTCGTAAAGAAAAAGGATAGAACCTTAAGGCTCTGTATTGACTACGGGGAGTTGAACAAGATTACCATTAACAACAAATATCCTTTACCGTGAATAGATGACTTATTTAACCAACTACAGGGAGCAAAAGTCTTCTCCAAGATTGATTTGAGGTCAGGGTACCATCAACTCAGGATTAAACATGAAGATACCCTTAAGACTGCGTTTAGGACCAGGTATGGTCACTATGAGTTTACAGGGATGCCATTTGGCCCCACCATTGCTCTCGCAGCCTTCATGGATCTTATGAACAGAGTCTTCAGACCCTACTTAAACAAGTTTGTGGTGGTGTTCATAGATGGTATTCTTAACCATTCTACGGACAGAGATGAACATGCTGATCGTTTAAGGATGGTGTTACAAACCCTAAGGGAGCGTCAACTGCATGGAAAATTAAAGATTGGCTGGAAGAAATTGTGTTCTTGGGTCATGTGGTTATAAAATAAGGAATCAAAGTTGACCCCAAAAGGTGAAGGCAATCACGGAATGGTCAAGGCCTACTAACATCACAAAGATTAGAAGTTTTCTAAGCTTAGTGGGTTATTATCGAAGGTTCGTCAAGGACTTTTAGAAAATAGCTTCACCCCTGACCAATCAGCTGAAGAAAGCAAATAAATTTGAGTGGACAGAGAAGTATGAAAGAGCCTCCCAGGAGTTAAGACAGCGATTAACTGCCGTTCCAATCCTAACGCTACCAGTAGAAGGTAAGGAGTACACTATCTATGGTGATGCTTCAAAGAACAATTTGGAGTGTGTACTGATGCAAGAAGACAAGGTAGTAGCTTATACTTCTCGACAGCCCAAGCCTTATGAGAAAAATTACACCACCCATGACCTGGAGTTAGCAGCCGTGGTCTTTTCATTGAAAATTTGGAGACATTACTTATATACAATAACATATAAGATCTATATTGACCATCAAAGTCTGAAGAATATCGTCACCCAGAAGGAGCTCAATTTGAGACAACAGCATTAGCTTGAGTTGATTAAAGACTATGATTTGCAGCTTCAATATCATCCAGGAAAAGCAAATGTAGGAGCAGATGCCCTGAGTAGGAAGGTGAAACATAGCCCAAGCACTGTGATGATTACTCAGTTGAGTCTCTTGAGAGAGTTTGAGGACTTGGGAATGGAACAAGGGTCCCATGGGTAAGCACATGTTCAATCATCAACACTTACCTTACAGCCTTCCAAAGTGGAGAAAATTCGAGTGAACCAGGAAAGTGATCCTGAACTCGAAAGAATAAAGCAAAATTTAGACAAAGGAAAATCTCCTGGGTTTGCAGTATGTGAGGATGGGACCCTGGGATTCCAGAATCGCCTATGTGTACCTAGAAATGAGGAATTGAAGAAAGCAGATCCTAGAGGAGGCTCATAATACTCACTAATCGGTGCATCCAGGAGGCATCAAGATTTATAGAGACTTAAGGCAATACTTCTGGTGGAATAATATGAAGAAAGAGGTTGCAGAATTTATAGACAAGTGTCTAACCAGCTACAACGTTAAAGTAGAGCATCAGCATCCTGTAGGTGAACTACAACCCCTAGAAATTCCCACTTGGAAGTGGGATTCAATCTCCATGGATTTCGTTATGGGTTTACCCCTTTCTGCCTCGAAAAAGAATGTTATTTGGGTCATAGTTGATCGACTTGCCAAGTTGGCCCATTTTCTGCTAATTAGGGATACTTGGGGAGTTGAGAAACTAGCTCAATTATATGTTACGGAGATAATTCGCCTACACGGGATTCCCCTAAACATAGTATCAGATAGAGATCAAAGATTCCAAGCTCCTTTTTGACAAGCACTTCAAAAGACCTTTGGCACCAAATTAAACTTTAGTAGCTCTTACCACCTGGAGATGGATGGGCAAACTGAAAGAGTGAATCAAATTCTAGAGGACATATTAAGAGCTTGTGTATTAGAGTTTCAAGGCACATAGGAAGATGATTTATCTTTGGTGGAGTTTTCTTATAACAATAGCTACCAGTCCACCATCAGAATGGCCCCATTTGAGGCTCTATATAGGAGAAAGTGGAGAACCCCACTGTGTTGCAGTGATTTGGATGAGGCATTGATTATGAGCCCTGAAATGATCTAGGAAACCATAGAAACAATAAGAAGGATTTGGGAGCACTTAGGGTTGCCCAGAGTCGGAAAAAGAGTTATGCGGACAAGAGAAGGAGGCCTTTGGAGTTTCAAGTAGGCAATAAAGTTTTTCTAAAAGTATCGCTAACTAAGGGTATTAAGAGGTTCCGGGTACGAGGCAAATTGAGTCCAAGATATATTGGACCTTACGAAATCATTGAAAAGTTAAATCCCGTAGCATATCAACTGGATCTCCCGGTAGAACTAGAACACGTGCATAACGTATTTCACATCTCTCAGCTCAGGAAGTATATTTCAGATCTAAACACACAATTGTATCTGAACCTTTTGAGATCACTGAGGATCTAGTGTCCGATGAGCGTCTAGTTCAAATACTAGATCGTAGGATTAAGCAGCTGTGTAACAAGCAGATAACTTTAGTCATGGTACTTTGGACAAACCATACTTCCCAAGAATCCACCTGGGAGACTGAAGAGGAAATGAAAGCCAAGTACCCACATTTATTTGAAGTAATCTTGCATGACATGGTAAAGTTCATATATTTCCAAGACGAAACTCTTTAGGGGGCAATCCTATAATAGCCGAACTCTAAATTATATTTATTTATTTAATTATCTCATGTTAATGATTTTTCTACATTTATTTATCACATTTATTTATCCCGGTGGAAAAAAAATTTATTTGGGCCATCGCTTGGCAATTTGGATTTTATTTGTTTATTTAATTTATTGACGAAAATTTTGGAAGTGTTGATAGTAGGTCCTAACAAGTGTAATCTAAGTAATTTATTTTGTTTTCCATAACAGTACAAAAATTTAATTTTGAGTTTCACAAAAACGTTATCGTTACGAAGCGTTTTATTCTTGAACCCAAATTATTTCGGCACATTTAAAGCCGGACAAGTTTGCTTATTAACCTAACTAATTGCCATGATTAAGCTTAATATGGTTAGCCAAAAAGTCACCTTTCTAGTTAAAAACTTAGCTAAGTGATTTGATTAGTAAAAAAAAAAAAAAAACCCCAACTCAAGCCAAAATCGATTTTCTCTCTCCTTTCTCTCTCTCCTACATGCCGCCCATCCCCAGCAGTTGTTTGGGTGTTTTTTGGCTAGTTTTCGGCTTGCCCCGGTGGCCTGACCCCCCTGACATCCTAGTATCTCTAGCCACCATCCTCTATTCTCAAACCGTCAAATATCACCGCCATCTCTATTTTTCTTTATGTTTAAAGTGAGTAACCCTAAACTTGTTTCTTTGGATTTTTGGTTTTGATTCTTGTTTTGCTATTTATGGTTGTTGATCATGATGTTTGATAAGAAATAAGAGTTATTTTGGTGTTAATCATGATGGAGTTGGCATTGGATAATGCTATAGGGGTAGGGTTAATCTTAGTCATGCAAACTTAATGTTAAAGTGTTGGATTTTGATTGTTTGATCTTTGATTTTGCAGGTAATGTATGGTTTTGACTCAATTAGCATTACGCTTAGTTTGTATGTGTATTTGATTGAAAAATGATCTTTATTGGATACAATTATAAAGTAAAATTGAGTGTGGTGGTTTTGTAGGATGTTGAGATGGATCAAAGCTTGTTTACATGCTTTTATGGAATGATTTAAGCAGAGGATTTGTGTGATAAGAGGGGGAAAAGCTAAAACAGTAGGGGCTCGAAATTTCAGGGAAACAGGGGAGACTCAAGATTAAACTGGCAATGATCAGTCTATTGAAAAATTATGATTTTTGGTGGGTAGATAATTTCATGTGTTATATTTTAAATCCCTTTTGAATCGCCTTAATCTGAGGTCTGTGGAAAAAATTATGGTCATTTTACCAAAATTTTACAGAATGGATCAAAACTGACATGCTTGTGTTCTAGCCTCATGTTGGGAATCCTATTGTGGGAATCAAGTTTGATCTTCTAAATTAAAGCTTTTTAGGAGTTCCTAGGCTTTCTGTATTAGGGTTTTGACTCCCAATCAGAGGTCGGATGTCGAAGTTACGAGTCATTCTTTTTAAGCCCCTGTTATGCTCTTGCTTTTCTTTTAATAAATTATCAACTATGATAATAAAAATAATTGCTAATTGTGTATTTCTAAAATGGCATTTCGAGCATAACCAGGGCCTAATCTATCATTCCTTCCACTTTTGTACATAATATTCAGTGAGCTTGCATTTAAAAATTCCAGGTACATTCATTGAAATGGACACATACTTATCAAAATTTATAATGTTTTGGTAAGTGCGTTAATAAATCAGTTCAATCAATGATTTACCACATAATTAGTAACTGCATCAATTATCAGTTACTCGAACATTGCCCTTCAGTTATCCATGCAGCTTTAGGCCAGGTCTCCCGATCGACTTGGCAGGTGTACATCTATCTTCAGATCGTAATAGTTATTAGGGGTTTACTATCAAATAATAATTGATAATGCAGTTTCATATTTATCTCATTCCCCATTTTAATTAAAAATGAATTGCAATGTGGGCCCAATCAGTTTTTTCATGAATGTTTTACAGTACAAGAATATATGTACTGAGCTTCGACTCACAGTTCGAAATGTTTTCATATTTTGTTTTAGGAAAGTGTTCAGTGAATCGTCCTCAGGCAGGTATGATGACTAAAGATGATAAGTGAGCTAGGAAGTCTATATGGAATGGTGGTGTATTAGTGTCGAGATGTCTATAATGCTATTTTGTGATATATTTTGGTGTTAAAACTGTATATTTTATCAGACTTCCATATTTTGGTGTAATCTTTGAGATGGTTGAACGATTTTGATGTTAGAACAGTTTCTATATGTATCTAAATGGTCTGATGGGTTGTGATGGTGTGAATGCCCTTTGATGGTAACATTGATTATCATTGTAAAATTTATCATCTACAAGCAAAGCCTAATCCTTTTTAGATGACGGTAACGCCCTAATCGTTTCGGATATTACTTCTAATTGGTGAAACTAACAAAGAAAAAGCAAACAGTGAACTTTTTACATTTGGGGGCGTTGCAAACAAAAACAAGCAAGGTAATAATTGGTTTGACTGGCCACAACGTCTCAAATTCCCAACAAAACCAGGATCATCATTAACAACATAAAAATAATCTAGTTACCCACAAATGCCTATCCTAATTAAAGCATTAAAAACCAAAAAGTGAGAGGACAGACAGAAATTACCTGCAAAACATACTATCTAAATTGCTAATGTTAACGTTAAAACTTCTTCCACACCATCCAACTTGCTCCCAATTGCTAGATTAGCCCTAACTAAGTGATT